>PVJO010002732.1:0-137113 GCA_004026905.1 Hystrix cristata | reverse complement strand
GAAAAATAGAAATAAAAAAAGCATTTATAAGACACACATTTGAACATTAATTGACATTTGATAGTATTAATTACTGTTAACCACCACTAGCCCTTTTTTTTTTTTTGTGGGGGTTGCTGGGGATTGACTTCAAGGCCTTGTGCTTGCTAGACAAGAACTCTACCACTTGAGCTAAATCCCTGCCCCCTAGCCCTTTATTTTTAAATAGGGTGTGTGTGTGTGTGTGTGTGTGTGTGTACTCATGCATGTGAGGTACTGGGGACTGAACCTAGGGCTGTTGTACTGATCTACGCCCCCCACCCTATTTTATTTTTATTTTTTTATTTTGAGACAGGGTCTCACTAAATTGCCCAAATAGGACTCAAACCTATGATCTTCCTGCCTCAGCCTCCTCAGTGCTAGGATTACAGGCATGTGCCACCATGCCTGGGTTTAAACCTTTTCTTTTAGAGATATATATCCAAATATTTAAGGATGTAATGATATCTAGAGTTTGTATCAAAATAACTCTGGAGGAGGAAATGGGTGGGCACATGGATGAAATTAAAAAATTACTGAAGATACAGAATGTATACATGGAGTTCATTACACTATGCTGATATTTGTATTTGTGATATATGTACAGATAAATAGTTGCAACTCATTCTTATAACACAACTCTAAAATATTCCCCATTCTTATCAACAGAAATTAATTTTACTTTAACCTTTATGCTTTCTCAATCCTATTTTCAAGATTAAAACAAACTTCTAATGGACTGGGCATGACATACACCTATAATCCTAGCTTTTGCGAAGGCTGAGGTAGGAAAATTACAAGTTCAAGCCCAGCCTAGGCAATTTAGCAAGAACCTGTCTCAAAATAAAAAATAAAAGAGGGCTGGGAATGTAGCTTGTGTGAAGGTCCTGGGTTCAATCCTTACCACAAAAAAAAAAAAAAAAAAAAAAAAAAAAAAAAAAAAAAAAAAAAAAAAAAAAAAGCAAAGCTTTTAATGGAAACAGAATTCTCCCCTAACATCATGCTATAAACCTCAAATAACACAATAAAATTTGTTTTTTTAAAAAATTCCTATCAGGGGTTGGGGATTTAGCTCAGTGGTAGAGTGCATGCATAGCAGTTCCAAGGCCCTGAGTTCAATCCCCAGTGCAAAGAAGTTCTGAGTCTGCCAGGCGTAGTGGTGCATGACTGTAATCCCAGCACTTGGGAGGCTGAGGCGGGAGGATTGCTGTGAGTTTGAGGCCAGCCTGGGCTACACAGTCAGTTCAAGCCTGAACTACACAGTGAGACCCTGTCTCAAAATAAATAAATAAAATAATAAAAAAAACAGCTGGAAATATAGTACACCTGAGGCCCTGAGTTCAATCCCCAGTACTACAAAACAAAAAAAACCCCCACGATTACAAGACCGGCCTGGTCTGCACAGTGAGTTCAAGGCCAGCCTGAACTACGGAGCAAGACTCTATCTCAAAAAACAACAATGACAAAAAAAAAAACCCCAAAACCCAAATTCTAACCTACCCAGGAATGGTGCCAGATGCCTGTAATCCTACTACTGAAGGAGGCTGAGGCAGGGCAATTGTAAGAGCAAGTCATGCCTAGGCAAGTTAGCAAGATTTTGTCTCAAAGTAATTTTTAAAAAGTTCTGGGCATATAGCTCAGTAGTACAGCACCCTCGGGTTAATCTCCAGTGCTATTAAAAAAACAACAACCACAAATTCTATCCTAATTTAACAGAATACATATGAGGTTGGATGCAACTTCTTTCTGCATTGGACTCAATTTTGAAAATGGCTATGAAGTATGGTCCACAGAAGACAGTAGTTTTGCTCAGTGATTCATCCTATAACCTCAATTAGAGAAAGCAAGCAAAAAGAATTACCTGTTTTATGTGTGGATTCATGGCCATTTCAGTCACATTCTTCTTGGTCTCACAGAAGATAATGGCCCTCCCCTCAGACCCACTATAAACTTGCAGCACATCTCCGATAACTGCTGGCCTCTGGGACCAGTGGCACTGGATGGCCAAATGCTGTTGGGGAAAAAAAGGTGAAATATCTCTTGGGTCAAAATTATTGAAAACAGGTTTCTCTTGTACTTTTTTCCCTATCTGGTCAAGAGCTAGCCTTCCTGGAAGACTATAAAACAGAGACTTCCCTCAACTCTATTTAAAAACAATAAATAAATGAACATCAATACATAAAAGGATAAATAAGCTGTAGTACATGCAAAAAGCAAATAGTATAAAGCAATTTTTAAAACTATTGATAACATGAAAAATATAGCTTTTGAAACATGAATTTCAAAAAATGTCAATTGAATTAAGTCTTACAGGAAAAATAGTACATACAGCATAATTTATATGAAGTTCTAGAATAGGCAAAACTAATCTGTGGTGCAAAAACCCAGAACAATGGCTGTTTCTGGATGGAGAGGACTACAAAGGGAACTTTCTAGTATGATAGAAATACTCGGTATTTTGACAATGATTTGGGTTACACACATCTATGAATTTGTCAAAACTAAGCCAACGGTGCACCTATTTCATTGCACATAAACCTTGTTTTAAAAACTGTGACTATGGGCTAAGGATTTAGTTCAGTGGATAGAGTGCTTGCCTCGCAGGCACAAGACCCTGAGTTCGATCCCCAGCACCAAAAAAACCCCAAAAAACAAAAAAACAAAAAAAAAAAACAAAACCTGTGATTACACGGCTGAAGCTCAAAAACATCCTAAGGGAAAAAGTCAGATGCAAAAAAAAAAATCACAATGTAAAATTACTTTATATGAAATATGCGGAATAGGTATATCCATAAAGACAGAAAGAAAACAGATGGTTTCCAGGACCAGGAAAAAGAAGGAATAGGTATAACCAACCCTCTCATGATTATGGGCTTTCCTGTTCAGATGAAAATATTTTGAACTAGAAAGATGTACTACATGACACTGAATTATAGACTTTGTAGTTTTAACCTAGGGCAGTGGCACACACCTGTAATCACACAGTGCTCTGGGAGGCTGAGGTATAAGATTCCAAGTTTAAGCCCACCCTGGATAACTTAGCTAGACTCTCAAAAAATAAAAAAAGTTCTGGAGAATGTAGCTCAGTGCAATGGCTCTGGATTTACTCCTTAATACTCTCCCCCAATTTATAGAGCTTAAATTATTTTTATATTTATGTATATACATATACATATGTATGTATGTATAAGGGATTGAAACCAAAGCCTTTGCACTGAGCTATATCCCCAGGTCATTTTATTTTGTTATTTTATTTTGAGACAGGGTCTCACTAAACTGCTATGGATGAGCGCAAACTAGTGATCCTCCTGCCTCAGCTTTCCAGAGAGCTGAGATTATAGCATTCAATGCCTGACTAATTTTCACCTGAATTTCTTTAAACTGCAAATATTGTGCTCTGAAGATATACATATTATCCATATAGGGAAGTATAATGACTTCTGCAATTTGGAATGAATCAAATAAGATGGGCGGGCTGGGGATTTAGCTCAGTGATTAGAGTGCTTGCCTTACAAGCACAAGGCCCTGAGTTCGATCCCCGGCACCACAAAAACAAAAAACAAATAAGATGGGCGATGGGTGTTGTGGTGCATGCCTGTAATCTCATCTACTAAAGAGGCTGAGATAGGGGATCACAAGTTAGAGCTCGGCCTGGGCAATTTAACAATTTAGCAATATCTTGTCTCTAAATAAACAGAAAAAGAACTGGGGATGTAGCTCAGTGGGAAGGTCCTAAATTCAATAAAGCAAAAACAAAAAACACCTGTGTGCTTGCACTTGCGTGGCCCTGGGTTCAATCCTAAGGGCCAAAAACAAACACACAAACAAACAAATAAAAAGAAAACCCTGTGAAAATGACTGCATTTTTTGTTTTGTCTTTTCAAAAGCCTTTACTTACCCTTTAGATATATACACAATTATATGAACATGAAATGATGACTGGGATGTTTCAAATGCCTGGGTGAAGAATGTATGAGGTATGAGAATGTATGAGAACATCTTAGTAACTATTTTTTACCAGTACATTTTACATTCTTGTAAATCCTGTAACTATTCCAAAATAACAAGGCTTCCTTTGATTATCCAGCACTGTAACTGTCCCCTTTCCCAGAAATAATCATTACTCGATTTTTTAAAAAATCTATTTTTGTACATTTACATAAATACATAAAGAATCTGTTTAGTGTAACAGTTTTTTTTTTAAAATAGCATGATTCTGTAATTTGTTTGTTTTTGTTTTGCTGTGCTGGGAATCAAACCCACGTAACTGAGTTTGTATCTCACTCAAATTCATTCTTTTTAACTGCTGCCTTTTATTCTATAGATTATACCACTGTTCATTTAACCTATTTTTTCCCTACAGACATATGAATATATTTATTATTTGGAAAAAGTGACATATATGGTAAATATCCGGCAGTCATAAATACTATTAACTTTAATCACAGTATTGATTTTCATGGAGTCATATCATCAACCTCTTCCCTTTTAGTTTCTTCTGACTTCTGTGTGTGTGTGTGTCTCTGTCTGGGGAATGAACTCAGGGCCTTCACACTGAGCTACATCTCCAGCACTTTTTATTTTGAGACACAATCTGGCTAAGTCCCTAAATGGCCTAGGCTGGGCTAGAAGTTGTGATCCTCCTACCTCGGCCTGCCGAAGTGCTAGAATTATAGGTATGTGCCACCACGTCAAACGTTTTCTTCTGACTTCTGTTTAGAAATGCCTTCCCTTGGGGTGTGGTGGCACACACCTGTAATCTCATTACTTGAGAGACTGAGGCAGGAAGATCGCTGCAAGTTCAAGGCCAGCCTGGGCTACCTAGTAAATTCAAGGCCAGCCTGAACTACAAAAGCAAGACTCTGTCTCAAAAAAAAGGCCTTTTTTTTCCCAAGATCAAATAACAATTCATTTACTCATGCTTTAAATTCTTTCAGTAATTTTTTGGTTAGGGTATATAAGTATCTGATTTTCTTCAGCTAAGCTTTAACAAACTATCTCAGCATTATTCTTTTCTAGTCAATACCTTCAGCCTGTCTATGGCTGTTTATGGATCTCCAATTAGGACTTGTTCATTCATATGATTTTTTTCATTTCCTATTTATTCTATCCTGGTCCTCAGTTTTGGACTATAGAAATACATATAAATCTGACTGGCTAAAGGTAGAAAAGAAAGATTAGGCCAAAACAGGAACCCAAAATCTGAATTTAGCTTCAACAAATTTCAAAAATAAGCACAGTACCACTAAAAGCTAAAATCTATCATGCTGGAAAGCTACTTACTTCCACAGTAGTTGCAGCCTTTTGAGTCATTTTTCCAACAAGGTCAACCTGTTCATATCTGGATTTCATGTATTTTTTTGCAACTTTGTATACCCACTGTGGGCAAGTTGCAGAAAAAAGTAAAGTCTGAGGATTGTCTTCCGAATCTTAAATAAACAAAAAGAATTCAAATGTTTTCTTAATATCTCATATGAGGTAGCCAGCTCTTAAATATCACCACAAGCTTCAAAGAAACAGTGAAAAATTCAGAACTTGGGGTGAATTTTTAATGTATAGACTTCACTACAACTATCAAAACTTTCAGCTTTCAAAACTAGGGGACAATATGAAGAAGACTGAACTCAAAAGTAAAGTGAGAATTAAAGCAATGAACAAAGAAGTCAGTAAAATGAGTTAGTAAATCCAATTATAAAATACAGGAGATAAAGCATAGAAAGCTACGAAAATATTTAAAGTATGCTGTCATTCTCTTCAGGGAGAGAACAGATAACAAATTAACTTTAGTTTTATTAGAACACCAAAGAACAATATGATCAAAATCATGAAATAAAAAACTTTTAAGATCAAAGAATAACTGCTAATGTGCTTGTTATGAATTAGGATATACCAGTTTTGTAGGACTCATGGATAATATCTTCAACTTGTTCAGCAAAACCTAAATCTAACATCTGATCCACTTCATCAAGTACGACATGCCGCAGTTTCGAAAGATCCAGGCGGCCACTCTGCAGATGGTCTTTGATACGACCAGGGGTTCCAACCAAGATGTCAATACCATTTCGAATATGATTAACTGTGAGGGGAGAAAAATATCAGTAAAGCGTAAAAATAAAATATCCACTTTCATATTATTTCTTTAGATTTAAGTAAAACATACATCTTTCATACATATTTACTCACTTTGGCTTTGATACGATGTTCCACCATAAAAACATGCCACGCTGAGTTTCCTAGTTATATCTTTGAAGTCTTTGGCTACTTGGTTTGCCAGTTCCCTTGTTGGAGCCAAAACAAGTACCTGAGCAAAAGGTTTAAAAAACAAAAGCACTTTTCTGAAAATTTATGTAGGGCTCAGGATGTAATACAATGGAAAAGTTTTTGCCTAGCATGTGTGAGACCCTGGGTTCAACTGCATAGCACTGCCAAAAAGCTGAAGACATAAATTCAATCTGAGGGGACCATTTTTTTTTTTAAGGTACATTTAAAAATAAGAATTTCAACATTGATAATGTCATAAGTTTTTTACAGAGTACAGAGATAGGGGTGTAGCTCAGTGGTGAAGTGATTATCTAGTAGGCATAAGGCCCTGGGCTGGATCCCAGTACCAAACAAAACAAAACAAAACAAAATGAAAACAAGGAAAAAAGCCACACCAAAAGCAAAAAAACCCACAAATAGCAACAACAAGAACAAAAGCTTATATTTATTATATCCTACTTCTGTCAGGTCTCTTCGAAAGTCACTTCCTCTGTGAGGTTCCCAAACCCTTTTTCTATCCTCTGCCCCACTACTGCTTCTCCTCAGCACATATACCACCTATAATATATCTATTTTACATCTTTGCAGACTGTCTATCTTGATCTCTAAAATGTAAGCTCCGTGAAGGTAGGGATTTGTGTTAGGTAGGTCACTGTATTCCCTGTACTTCATGGTCTGGTACAGAACAGATAATCAAAACATACTGATTAAATGAATGAATGTTCACCATCTGCTAAGCACTGGTGCTTTACATCAATTAGCTAATCTGATTCTCACAAAAACCCTATAAAGCAGCATTATTATTCCACTCCTATAGAGGAGAAATAGTCTCAGAGAAGTTACAAGGTTTGCCCAAGATCAAACAGCTAGAAGTGGCAGAACTAGAATCTCCATTAACATCTTTCAAGACAAAGTTGGGATTGTTTCCTATTTCTATTACTTGCAGTCTTTCCTAATTTCACCCAAGAACAGAATTCTCCAAAAGATTTGTCCTATAGCCAACAGAGTCAACCAGATTTGGGATAGCTAATTTCCCAATAACTGAATTCTATTACATACATGTGAATTTGCTTTTACACTATAATGCCATTTAGCAGTCTTTTAAAGAACAAACTATTTTTAGTCACATACCTGTTGAAATTATGATGCTGATTTTTTCTTCTTTGCTTTTACAAACCTTAAAGTGCATACAGGTTCTTAAAAAGTCAAATTTTAGGCTAAAACTCTACTAGCCTTCTCTGTTAGTTGATTTTACTACTTATAATTCAAAACAGATCTTTGGTACAGGACTCCAATACTATAGGAACTGGTAATATCATTTCTGTAACAGTTTTCACACAAAGTCAACCAGTGACATAAATGATGTTGAATATTTACTGAATAACCAAGTAAATTAATGCCTCTTTAGAAGCAACTTAGAGACTTAGTGAGAACTGGTCTCAAAATATTAAAAAAAAAAAAAAAAAAAAAAAAGGATGGAGGGGATAGCTTGATGCAAAGCTCCTGGGTTCAATCCCTGCAAACAAGCACGCGCGCGCACACTCACACACACCCCCACCCCCACAACACACATTCTTAAGTGCACATACTCCTAAAATAAGCTATTTTGGCTTCATGTTATCAAAGACATCTATGACTCTATACACATTAAATTCATATGCAATAACTATTTCACTTCAGTTTTGTTTGATATTTCCTTATGTAAAAAAAATCAACATTTTTGATTTAGGACCCAGATTTTTACTCTATATCACAAGGCTAACTTTTCTCTCTCAGGAGTACCTGACTTTAAGACTAGTATATTCTTTCAGGGCTAGAGATGTAGCTTAGTTGTAGAGCTTGAGCTTAGAATGCAAGAGGCCCTGGTTTCAATCCCCAGCATCAAAAAAGAAAAAAAGAAAAAGTCTAGTATATTCTCCCTGTCCCTTTCCATTACAGTAATGTTTAAAGCTTTTACTCCCTTACAACCGTTACCTTTGGTGAGCGGCTTTTTTTAACTGTTTCTTGATTTCTTTGGAGCCTTTCAATCAAGGGTATGGCAAAAGAGAATGTCTTTCCTGTTCCTGTCCGTGCTTGAGCAATTAAATCTTTTCCTTCATATACGGGACCAAAGGTCTTAACTTGAATAGGAAAGAGATATGTTACCCCTCGACCTGTAAAATAAGACTTCATTAAAATATTTCCTTGAGACTATCATTAGGAAAATATATATATTCATTCGAAAATGACAATCCTGCTCCTTCCATGTCTACCTAAAGATACACTACCTAGTGACATCTACAGTTATTCCTACCCCACACAGGAATTATAACAAAACTAGTCTAAATTTTTGATGGACACACTGGCTTTTTGTTTTTTTTTTTTGTTTTTTTTTTTGTGGTGCCGGGGATCGAACTCAGGCCCTTGTGCTTACAAGGCAAGCACTCTAATCACTGAGCTAAATCCCCAGCCCTGTTTTGTTTTTTTGAGAGAGGGTCTTGCTATGTAATTCGGGCTGGCCTGGAACTCACTATGTAGTCCAGGCTGGCCTCCAACTCACAGTGATCCTCCTGCCTCAGCCTCCTGAGTACTGGGATTACAGGCAGGCGCCACCACACCCGGCATGAGTCTTATTGTTAATAACACCTCAGGGGGTTGGTGATTTAGCTCTCAAGTGGTAGAGCACTTGCCTGGTAAGCACAAGGCCCTGAGTTTGATCCTCAGCACCCACAAAAAAAAAAAAAAAAAAAAAAAAAAAAAAGATAAAAGCCGGATGTCATGGTGGCACACAACCACTGAGCTAAATCCCTAAGGCCCCTGCCAAAAAAACCTTATAGAATAATACCTCAGGATACTGAAAAGGATGATACAGAAATAACTGCAATTTGAGAGCTATTTCTCTTGTACAATCTCCTTTTGGTCAGAAAAGGCACAAGAGTTTTATAAAATTCAATCACAGATTTCTAACTGCATAGCTATTAAAACTGATAGTACCTTTCAGAAGCTTTATGGTCTCTTCAGAAATAGAGAAATTGGAGAAGGCTCCCTCTTTCTGTTCTCGTGTTAGAGTCTGTCAAAAGAAAAGAGAAGTTCTAAATAATGTATTTGTTTGACTTTTACTCATTCAACATTTTTAATTTTACTAATCAACTATAGTTAGTACTTGCAAAAACTGTGTAGATTAACTTAAAAGAAAAAATTAGGGGCTGGGGATTTAGCTCAGTGGTCAGAGTGTCTGCCTTGCAAACACAAGGCCCTGAGTTCGATCCCCAGCACCAAAAACAAACAAACAAAAACAAAAAACAAAAAAAAAAAAAAGAAAAAATTAGTGGGAAATTCTTTTAATTTCAAAAGTATCTAAACAGCAAACAGTTTATATTCTTAAAAAATTTTTTTAAACTTCCTTTCGAAATACATCCAGTACATATATAAAATATATTTCTAGTCTGGCATGGTGCCACATACTTCTATTAATAGCAGCACTGGGGGCTGGGGATTTAGCTCAGTGGTTAAAGTGCTTGCCTTGCAAGCACAAGGGCCCAAGTTTGAGCCCCAGCACCAAAAACAAACAAACAAACAAACAAACAAAACAAAACAGAACAAAAAACCAGCACTGAGGGAGACTGAGGCAGGAGGATCACAAGTCTGAACCCAGGCTGGCAACTTAGTGACATAGCTAGACCCTATTTAAAAAACAGGTGGGGATGTGGCTCAGTGGTTAAGCACCCCGGATTCAATTCCCAGTATTGCCAAAAATTTTTTTTTCAATTTAACTAAGATATTACAATAAGTTTTTTAATAATCTAAATCATACCTACAAATACAGAAAATATCAGTTATGAAGATTAATAAAAGCCTATAAACTAGGCTAAAATAAATTACATGATGGGGAAAGTAAACTTTTTCAAAAAATAGTTAAAAATATGTCCTATGGTTTTAAGTTTTTAAGGTCATTAATACAAGGAAAAAATCCTATAAGGTTAACTTTACACTGAGCTATATCCCAGCCCGTTTTTAAAAAATTTTTTTTTTTTTTGGTGCTGGGGATCGAACTCAGGGCCTTGTGTTTGCTAGGCAAGTACTCTAACCACTGAGCTAAATCCTCAGCTCTTTTTAAAATTTTTATTTTGAGAAAGGGTCTTGCTAAGTCACTAAATTGTCCAGGCTGGGTTTGAACTTGGAATTCTCCTTCCTCAGTCTTCCGGAGTGCTGGGATTACAGGTACGTGCCACTATGCCTGGTTTAACATTTTTTTTTTAACCATATATTCAGGTTGGCCAGAAATGGTGGCTCTCGCCTGTAATCCTAGCATTCTCTGAAGGCTGAGGCAAGAGGATCACCTTAAATTTGAGGCCAGCCTTAAATTTGAGGCTACACAATGAATTCAAGACTATCCTGAACTACATAGTGAGACCCTACCTCATAAAAAGAAAAACAAAAAATATATATTCAGGTTAGCATGACATTATCATTTAACATCTTTTGAACACTCTTTGTACTAGTTAATGTACATATTTCTACCTAGTAACTTCATCACTTGTGTGTTTAAAGAAAGTATTTACGTAACAACACACAACAGAATTTTTCAAACTGGGTGCCAAATAAAATATCAAATTCGAATTTTAAGCCATTTAAACAAATTTCAATGCTGTTATCTTTTTTATATTTTTGGGCTGGGGATTGAATTTAGGGCCTTGTGCTTGTGAGGCAAGCACTCTAACCACTGAGTTAAATCCCCAGCCCCTCAATGCTGTTATCCTTTTTGAGACAGGGTCTCCCTATGTAGTTCAGGCTGACCTTGAACTCATTATAGAGCCCAGGCTGGCCTCAAATTTGCAGCAATCCTCCTGCCTCAGCCTCCTGAGTTTTGGGACTACAGGCTTGGGCCACCACACCTAGCAATTTTTTAAAATAAAAATATACTGTCTTATAAATCTGCTTTTCTTTTTCCCTTAACAAAATACACTAGGGTATCTTTCTAATATTCTTTTTTCTTGTTTCTTTGAGACAGGGTCTTGCTATGTATTCCAGGCCAGCCTTGAATTTGCTGTGTAGTCCAGGCTGGCCTCAAACTTACAGCAATTTTCCTGCCTCAGTCTCTAGAGTGTTGGGATTACAGGTGTGCAACACCACACCCAGCTTCTAATATTCTTGTGTACGCCTTTTGGAATAGTTGTACTCTATTGCATATCTAGACATTGGATATTTCAGTAAACCAACTGCTTGTTACCAGACGTTTAGGATATTTAAATCTTCTACTATTATCAATAATATAAGTGTGTTTAAAGTACTTATGAAAGGGGCTGGGGATTTGGCTCAGTGGTTAGAGTGCTTGCCTTGCAAGCACAAGGCCCTGAGTTTGATCCCCAGCACCAAGAAAAAAGTAGTACTGATGAAAAAAAAAAAAAAAGAGTACTTATGTAGTTCTGAACATCATAATTATTTCATTAGAATAAATTCCTAAAAGCAGAAGTTCCTGAAATCTAATTTTTCTAAACAAAATAAAGAACAGTTAAGCCTATTATGATACAGAGCATTATACCAGGAAAAATCCCAACAGCTCAAGGGACAATCTGTAAACCAGGCATGCTGGTGCACACTTGTAATTCCAGCATTCAGGAGGCTAAGGCAGAAGGATCACTGTGAGTTTGAGGCCAGCCTGGGCTACACAGCAAATTCAAGGCCAACGTCAACTACATAAGAGACCCTGTCTCAATTAAAAAAAAAAAGTAATATCAAAGTTGATTCTTCCTGAAGACCTGAGTAATTTACTAAGAAAACTGCAGAAGAAAACAGACATTTTTTAACAACTTCTACGAAAATAATTACCTTAACAAGGACTAGCAAAAGCAGCAGGTCAAGGAATGCAGATTCTACACTAAGCATATTTACTACACTTCCCAAAAATCTGATATTCAGCAAAACAGATTGCTGCTGGGTGTGGTGTCACACATCTATAATCAGGAAGCAGAGGCAGGAGGATCAAAGCGAGTTTGAGGGTAGCCTGGACTACATAGTGAGACCCAGACTCAAACAAAAAAAACGGAAACAAAGAAAGACAGATTTCTTCAGATCTTGTTTATGTTTCTTTTTTTTTTTTTTTTTTGGTGCTAGGGATCAGACTCACACCCACTTGGTAGGCAAGCATTCTAGTACTGAGCCAAATCTCCAACTCCCATTCTTATTTTAAAAATGCAAACAGCTTTAGCACTGAATAACAGTAAAATCTAATTATCTTCTAAACCTGCTGCTATTAAGGAAACAGAAAAAGCTCAGAAGACAATACACACATAATCAAGAGGCCTTCGGTATCTTGTAGCAGGAAATCAGAGGTTAATTTACAATCACTGGTAGGGATTGAAGAACCATAAGAAATCCAAGTCGTAGTCACATGCAGTGGCACAGATGTGTAATCTCAGCTACAAAGGAGGCCAAGGAAGTGGGATAGAAAAGATGAGCCTAGCCTGGACAATTTAAGTGACTAAGAGAGACCCTGTCTCAAAATAAAAAAAATAAAAAGGGCTGGAGCTGAAGCTCAGTGTGAAGTCTCTGGGTTCAATCCCCAGTTCACTTCCCTCCAAAAAAGATATGTATGTAGATAACCACCAAAAAAATTGGAAAAACTGTTTAGGCTGGAGATTTAGCTCAGTGGTTAGAGTGCTTGCGTTGCAAGCACAAGACCCTGAGTTTGATCCCTAGCACCAAAAAACAAAACAAAACAAAACAAAAAACACCAAACTATTTAAGACCCAACTGTATAGAAAAAGTTTAAGTTTGAGCATTCTCTCACCTTCACCCCAAAAAAGGGCAATACAATAAGAAACAAGAAGAAAAAGCTCAGATTTCAGTAGTAGAGACTCTCTAGTCTAAAGAGTACTGGACCCTAAGTTGGAAACAGTATAGAACCAAGTCTAACTAGCCTAAAACATTAAACCAGCCTGTATTTCAAAGATAATGTCAAATGTAAAATAAAGGGTATCCATACCTCCTCTAGCTTATTATCACTTGACTTATGAGTAGAACTTTCTAAGGATGACACTCGTTTTGATTTTTTTTCACACTCATCAATATCTCCATTTGGTAGATCTTTTCTTCTTGACTTATGAGATGTGGAAAATTCATCTGAGAGTCTATTGAATCCTTCTTCAGTGTCTCCATTTAGCTTCTCTTTTATTTTAGCTTTTTTGGGCTTGGGAGCATCTGGGTCATCTGTAACACCATTTTCTCTTGTTTCTGTTTTCTCATCTGAGTCATGATGGTGCCTTGACTTCCTTCTGTCACTCTGCGGACAAAGAAACAGGGACAAAAGGACCGCAGGTCTGCTTTTAGGACTTCAGAGAAGTTAGAGTAAGACTCCCCGACCAGTTAAACCCAATCTACAGTTACGCTGAAAATCTACCTGGCAGTATCCAAACTGGTAATTAAGGCCAAGCTCTAAACCTTACCTATGACTGTAACTGTCATGCCATCTCTCGTATTCCCAAGACTCAGCCTCTAGTCCATCTCTAATCCCATCATCAGATTTTAGGGAAATTAAAATAGTTCCTTCTCAGGAAAAGAATGAGAACGTCAAAAGTATAAATTAAAATACAAACAAGAACTTCTAATATCTCCAAGAGAAAAAAATTAATATTTATTGAGTACCTACCCAGCATTATGTAATGTGTTTTCGGCTTATCTTGTTTATATCTTCATAGCAACCCTATAAGGGAAGTACAGGTCCATAATCCCTTATCCGAAATTCCGATATCCATAAAGCTCTGAAAACCGAAAGTTTTTTTGTAATTTATTTGGAGGCAAAATCATACCTGATCTGAACTAATTTGATGGCAAAATTTGATTAGAACTAATATAAGGCTTCTTACAGACTTATCCCACTTAGTATGACTATTTATATTTAACATTAAGGTGTTTGATTACTGGCTGCAGGTCCCAAATCCTGCTGGGGTGTCACCTTTCTATAAATCCCCAGAATTCTGAATTTGAAACAACATACCTAGTTCCAGGGATTTTGGATAAGGGATAATGAACCTGTATTACCTTTGGCAATTCACAGATGAAGAAACAGAATGGTTTTGTTGTTGTTTTGTTTTTTTTTTTAAGGTTTTTTGAGGCAAGCTCTTACTTTGTATTAGGCTGACCCTTGAACTCACTATGTAACCTAGGCTGGCCTCAAATCAGCGATGGTCTTCTGGTTCAGCCTCCCAAGTGCTGGGATCAGAGGTGCGTGCCACCATACCCGGCAGAAACAGAAGTTTTCAGAGATTAAGTACCGCAGCCAAAGATCCACATGTGTGCTTTCCTGTAGCAAAACGTGCTAGAAAACTAACTCAAAAAACCTATCTTTTCACGTCACACTTCTTTCCTAACTGACAATTAACAGGTTAAAGAAAACAAAACTACATGAAACTCCAACTGCTGTATTTCCATGGAAGAACAGTAATCCTGGAAATTAAAATTTTTTTCACTGAGTTAACAGAACTTTAAAAGCAAAAAAAAGGGGTTGGGGATTTAGCTCAGTGGCAGAGCGCTTGCCTAGCAAGTGCAAGGCTCTGAGTTCGATCCCCAGCACCCTCCCCCACAAAAAGAAAAAAAAAAAAACAAAGGCACTATTCTGAAAATTCAGTTTTAAAATGCCAAACTACCAGGAAGGTTTTAATATTTGCAGTCCCCAGAAATGATCTGGAAATTCAACACTTCTTCAGAATTATTTGGTCAAATTTCCAGACTAAATCAATGATAGTTATCCATGATAAAATAGTCACCATGACTTACAGGTTTTAGAGTGCCTCAGCATACAACCTTCTCTTCCATAAAATAGTTGTGCGAACTGAATAACACAATACATGTGAAAATGCTTTGCAATTACATGTTACATCATTTGATCTCTAGCTAACTGCACTAGTGTATTATCTCCCTAAACCAGTAAGTTCTACAGAAAAAATAAGATTATTTATAGACTAAGCCCTGGGATTTGATTTGCTCCTGGGCCCTGCGCTTCTCGGAGAAGATGCAACAAGGCAAAGTGAGACCACTAAATTCAAGCCCGGGCATATCCCAAGGTAATGAAACACATCATTCCACATCAGACCAACAGAACTTGACGCTGTCCATTTCTTCTTCCAGGTTTCCATCATCCTCTGTATGCCCCTCTTATACTCTTTCTTCTAGCACATCTTCTTCAGTGGTTCTTCTCCTTAAATCTGTTCTCTGTGTATACTTTCTTTCTTTCTTTTTTTTTGGGGGGGGGCTAGGGATCGAATTCATGGCCTTGCGCTTGCTAGGCAAGCGCTCTACCACTGAGCTAAATCCCCAACCCCCTCTGCGTACTTTCATACCATTTTCATGACTTCAACACACACCTCCAGACCTCCTTACCTGCATTCCAGTTGGAAAAACCTCTATCTTAGCTCTGTATCTCAACATATCCAAACCAAATCTACCTTCGTCTCAATGCCACACCTAGTCTAATGGTCTATTTCTATTGGTATTCCAATCCATTTCCAAATCTCTACCTACCTTTCATAAAGGACAATCAACAAAGTATTTCTGGAGAATTTACAATGTGAAAGTCACCAACTCACAAGAACATAGAAAATGTAAAGATAGAAAATGATAATATCATTTTTCTAAAGACTCTTTGGGAAATATTTAGGAAAGATACACAAAAGAAAAAAATAACTTTGGGGTTGGGGATTTAGCTCAGTGGTTATAGTGCTTGCCTTGCAAGCACAAGGCACTGAGTTTGATCCCCAGCACCAAAAAAAAAAGAAAAGAAAAAAAAGAACTTTAAAAGGACACATAATAGATGCCAGTTGAATAGACAGCACTAGGACAAGACTCAAACAGGAGATAAGATTACTGTACACGGGCATGGTTAGAGAAGACATAAGCTAAAGCTTGGCAGATAAGGCACTTGGATGCAAAAGAAAAAAGAAAGACAGGTGCATGCGTTTAATCCCAGCTATTCTGAAGGCTGAGGCAGGAGAAATCACAATGTCAAGTCCAGTCTAGGTAAGTTAGCAGGACCCTGTACCAAAATGAAATAAACAGGGTTGGGGGTATACATAAATAACTCAGTGCTAGAGCACTTGCCTAGCATGCAAGAGGTCCTGCACTTCAGCACGGGAAAACAAAAACAAAAACAAGCACTTCAAGAGGAGCTAAAATTAAGATAACTGCCTGGGGATTCCATTTACAGTCTACTCTAATTTACCTATAGTAATCAAATTCATAGGAAAAGAATGGTGGTCGGACCTGGGAGACAAGAACGGGGAATTAAGTTTTTAATGGGCAGACTCTCGGCATGAGAAGACCAGAAACAGAGAGGGATGCTGGCGATGGCTGTATAACAATGTGAATGTGCATAATTCCATAGAACTATACATTTTAAAATGAATAAAATGTAAATTTTAAATTCTGTATATTTTACCACCAAAAAAAAAATGGTTGGCAAGTTTAACTTAGTGACTGGAGGACACTTTCTGCTCTCAAGTAGTACACAGAATAAATCTTATTTTATTTTTGTCCATTGTCAGCCTTCGAATACTGCTGCTTTACCCTCCTCAGTTGCTTTCTTTTCTCTACGATCCTCTGCTTTGGGCTTTTCTTTTTCCTTTATTTTTAATTTTTATTTATTTATCTTTTGGTAAGGGGAAAGAGGGTCTCTAAAACTTCTACGGGATCCTTGAGGACAGGACCATTTCTCATATTTAAATAGTTTAAATCCTTGGCACTCAGCAAAGAATTAGGTTCGACAAATACCTGTGGGTTGAAAATACTGACAGTAATAACTATTAATAATACAACTCACAGAATCTCTACCACAGACAAATTCTGGCAACCCTGGCTGTGACACTACTCCTTAAACCTCTATAAACCACTTATCGAGATTCGTAAACCTAAAACCAGTTTCCCCAACGTTCTTGCACACAAGACAAGGTGACAGAGAAGCGACACATACACGAGGCAATCGTCTTTCTTAATCTCCTAAGGCGGCCCCCGAAGAATCAAATGACAGGCTTTGCTGTTTGAGGAAAAAGAACAGATTCGGCGGCGACGGGCGCTTGAGCCTGCCCATCCGTTAGCAGACTGAGGCGCCAATGGGAAGGGATGGAGGGCAGGGAAGGCCGGGCCGAAGCCCAGGGCCGTCCTTCCCTGGATCGGAAGTGGGGCGGTGGGAAGGGTCTCGGGGCGACCTCAGAGGCCGCGGACGGCGTGAAGGGGAGGCCCACGGATGCCGGCCGGGTCCTGACAGGCCACCATCGGGGACAGTTCCCCTCCCCGCCCAAGCCGGCGCAGCCCAAAAGGAGGCGCGGCCCATCCTCAGCGCACCTTTTGCCGCTCCTTCCTCTGGCTCTCAGACTCTTCCAAGGGTGCTTCTAGCTCCATAATGTCCCCCCAGAGGAGTTTCCCAGGCATTACTGGCCGCCGCCACCTCCCTCTGGGCACGGCGGCCACAACCACCTACGGGCAGCGACAGCGTGAAAGGAAGCGGGGGTAGGGCGACCGCCAGGCCAGAGTGTGCGTCACTTCCGGAACACGCACCGCACGGCGAGGAGGGAAAATAATCCCGGATACTCTAGGTTTAAGCTCTTCCCATGCGCTGCAACCTTCTAGCCAATGAGTGAGAGAGGCCTTGACTGACCCACCCTTGTTCTTAAAATGATTGGCTTCGAAAGTGAAAACCTGGCCAATCTCCATAAAGGTTGCGCGCGCTGATTAGCATTAATGATTATTTCTCCCCCTCCCCCACTCCGAACGGTTCTCGGCATTCCGGAGATTGTTCGGGGCTTCCCAGCATGCACTGCCGGTGTGGGAAGCCGCTCAACGGCAGGGGAAGGAGAGGGGCGCACGGCCGGCTGGCGCGTGTGCAGCCCCGTGCCGTGGTGGGCGGGGAACGCCACGCGCCTCCTCGCCATTCGCCGCCGGAAGCTGCAGCCCTCAGCCCGCCCACTGCGGGGGGAGGTGTTAACGTCCAACGGTTTTGCGCTAGACCGGCGGCCGGGCGTTGGTGCCGCGGGACTTTCTGGGGACCCGAGTGGGCAGGATGGGCTTGAGGGGAACGCGAGAGCGGGACGCGCGTCGATCCCCAAAGACTGGGGCTTTAGGCACGGAGCTAGATATCGGTTCATTTTAGTTCTCATCATTTGACATCAGAGGACACTAAACCCACCTGAGAAAGAAATTTGTCACACAATTAATGGCACAGACCGGACGAAAGAATTTATCTCTTCAATCGGCGCTTTCTCTGCCACGCCAATTTGAAAGCTTTTTTTTTTTTTTTTTTTGAGACGGGGTCTATCTTTGTAGCCCAGGCAGGTCTTGATTGGCAGCCATCCTCGTGCCTCAGCCTACTGAGTGCTGGGATTACAGGCTTGCCCCACCACGCCCTGTTTGAAAGCTTTAAATTTACCAAAATGTGTGGAGGAAGGTGTTCTCATGAAACAGAATGGGGGGGGTTTCGGCAGATTAGGTATTTACATGGACTAAAAACATTTTATTTCACCGGTGGAGATTAACTGCCTCCTGAATCACACGGCCCTGAAACCAAAAATTTTCAAGGGGTAGCTAAGTGCCTTAGCGTGTACATCTTCTTAACGTCAGTGCTAAGCAGTTGACTTTCTTCTCGGGGCTATTTATCTCTACTTGACCTCCTCAACTGAACTACTCTGCAGCTCAGAGTAGCGCAGCAGCTACTGAACACTTAAGTAGAGAACAAGAAAGGAAACTGAGGTGTAGGTGCAGGGTGCTCTCACAAATCCCATAAATTTAACTCTTCGCAACATCATGAATTGCTTCATGTGGAATTTGGGATTGGTCCTGAGTAACTGGAACCACAAATACAAGTTAGCGATTGCTTCTGTTCTTCTGTATAATTTTGAATTGGTTGCAGTCCAGGGACAAATGTTTAGATCTGACTTAGTCGATTTAACCCCGAGCACACAAGGAGTGCTCAGCTAACTAGGGTGGGAAAATGCATCTTCTCCACCAGGGTATAAGAATGGTTGTGTATGTCCAGATGTACTTTTCTAATCCCTGCATCCCACTCCTTCATATCCCCTCCCAGGCCTACCATGGTGAAGTGTCGGTAGCCCCATACCGGGTACCATAACATCCACCAGGTGTGGCTAAAGATGCCGCATATAAAGAGGGATAAAAGGAACGGACGTTGTATCTTGTGGTCGAAGGTCACACACGGGCAAAGTAGAGTTTCAGCTCTCAGGAGTCTTATTTTGGCATCATTTGTGTATCAGAGCTCCTAACAGCAGGTCTGAAAAAGAAAAGCGTGACAGCCCTCCAACTAACAGTGTTTTTCGGGAGACGGTCTGTGCCTACAAGACTGTCCGTGCCTGAAACTTGCTGAACCAAGTCTCTGCCTGCCGTCTGTGCCAGGTGGAAAGGGCAAGTGTAAAGCTACACGAGTAATTTCACCAAGGAGCTGCTGTGCTGGGAAATATTTGGGTGCGATACAGGTGCTGCACTGTGTTCTCAGTGGATATCATCTTCCCTCAGTCAACTAGAACACATGGGAATAAGGAGCTTTTTTTTTAATTAAAAAAATTAAAAAGATTTGTTTCTGGGGGGCTGGGGATTTAGCTCAAGTGGTAGAACACTTGCTTAGCAAGAGCAAGGCACTGAGTTCAATCCCCAGTACCTCCCAAAGAAAGATTTGTGTCTGAAATGAGATCTACAAGCAAGGGCAGGCATACCACAAATGAATAAATGCAGAGTTGAAAAATGTAATACTGAACTCCTGGGCTCAAGCAATCCTCCTGACTCAGCCTACCTAATAGCTGGAACTAGGCATGAACCATGGTGCTGGGCTCCAAAATATACTATTTTTTCAGTGCCAGGGATTACCCAGAAACTTGTGCTTGTGA
Source organism: Hystrix cristata (assembly GCA_004026905.1). Lineage (NCBI taxonomy): Eukaryota > Metazoa > Chordata > Mammalia > Rodentia > Hystricidae > Hystrix > Hystrix cristata. The sequence continues at coordinate 116,972 of PVJO010002732.1, read as the reverse complement.
GGCAACGGCTCTGCCACTGAGCCACATTCCCAGCACCCAAGATGTTCTTATTAGAACATCTTTATTTTCCAAGTATCTTACAGAATTAGATACAAATTTCTTTACAAAATGTGAGTGCTTTTTTTGCTACTCTACATTTCAAGGTTGTATAGATTTCCCTTGCATTTAGCCTTAGCTTATTAAAATAAACTCTGTGACCTTTCAGATATAAAACAAGATGACTGTCTCTAAGTTTGCCTCTCTCTGCTTATTTTCAAAATTATAGGGCTGGAGATGTAGCTCAGTGGTAGAGTGTTTGCCTAGTACGCACAAGGCTCTGTGTCAGATCCCTAGCACCGCCAAACAATGAACAGCCTACAAGGCTAGATTTTTAATTTTACTCCATAGTTTAAAAAATAGAAAGTAAAAACAAGCTATACAATGTGGCATTTTACATACCCAGGTCAAACTTTTGTAAGGAAGGAAACTGAACCACCATTCAAAAGGGCCGTGACAGGGAAGTAGCTTAAACTACTGCTCTTTAAAGAGCAGTCATAAATCCATCAAAACACATTGGGAACAAAGAGCGAGTGCTAAGAAAGAGTTGAGAAGAGGATTTCTCTCCTGCCAGCCATTTGACTTTGGCCAACTCAACTTGAAAATTTGTGCTTTAGTAAGAACGATGCCAATAATGTCAGGAATCGGGAGACTCTGTAGCACAATGTGACAAACGCAAGGGAGTTTTGACGGCATTGGACAGGAGGGATCTTTAAACACGCTGAACATGTGCATGTACGCTTCTAGCCCCTAATTCAAATCATTGTAGTGTTTTAAAATATCTATCCTTGGGGCTGGGGATTTAGCTCAGTGATTAGAGCGCTTGCCTTGCAAACACAAGGGCCTGAGTTCGATCCCCAGCACCACAAAAAAAAAAAATAAATAAATAAAATAAAATATCTATCCTTGGGAGGGAAGTGCCGCTGTTTCTTTAATAAAGTACTTTGTAGATGTTTTGAATCACCTATGGAAGGGCTTCAGAGACACATCAGTTACCCCAGAAGAGGGCACCATTACCCAAGAAATGTTTAGAAGCTGCTGCTGATAAAGCAGAAATTCTAAGGTTTCAAAAAAGAGAAACAGGAGAGGCTAGCAAAGTAGTGTTGAGTGGATACCTCACTCTTGTTTCCTGTCTGCCTTCCCCGACTCCTTTAGGCAATATCCTGTCTTCTTTCTAGCCTGAAAATCTTCTCCCATACTAGAGACAGGTTTCCAAACAGTGGTTCCCAACCATTCACTTCTATGGGCTCTTCCCATTGTTTTTCCTCATGAATGTGACTTTTAGAAAGATTAGTCTGATTAATTGCATTCAGTCATAACTGATTAGTGGTCATTCTTCAAATCTATGAATAACATACACATGTAGCTTGATCGTGTAACACCAGCAGGGGATAGTGTTGTCTGACTGAGCTGGTGTAAATTCAACCAGCAGAGAAGAAAAACCAAAAATTGAAAGTTTCCATTAAAAAAATTATTGGAAAAATATTGCAGATTACATATTTAATTTTATTTATTTATTTTTTGGTTTTTTGAGAATAGTCTCACTATGTAGTTCAGACTGGTCTTGAACTCAATCTGTAGCCCAGGCTGGCCTCGAACTCACAGTGATCCTCCTGCCTCAGCCTCCCAAGTGCTGGGATTACAGACATGCGCCACCACACCTAGCTGTTCACCTATTTAGAGAATAACCTCTGAAACAATTTAATGGGACATATTCCCATTTTTAGTATCTGTGGTTATGAGTGTTATAAAAGGGCAATATATTACTTTTATAATAGAGTTCGTTTAATACATCAAATTAGAGAGTGTCAATGCATCCAATGATACAATTTTAAAAAATAGATGGATATCACTGGTACCCAGATGTGGCCAGTCACAAAAGACTTTGGCTTTCTTGCTCCACTAAGAAATCGATCTCAGTCCAAAACCCAAAGATGAAACACAGTTGTTGGTGCTCCTTTTCCAAAGACTTGGGAGAAATAGATGCAGGAATGTACAAGTGGAAGCACTATTCAGGAATCTTGAATGAATTCAGTACTTCACAAGCTCCTCACCAAATGTTTTAAGCATACAGTCCTTAGGCTTAGAAAGATTCTTCAAAATTGTTTGAGTCTGGTCTGGTGACACATGCCTGTCATTCTCAACATTCTGGGAGCCTGAGGCAGGAGGATAGTGAGTCTGAAACCAGACTCTGTAAATTCAGCAAGACTGTCCTGGATTATTAAAAAATTTAAAAATAGACTGGGGGTGCAGCTCAGTGCAAAGACCTTGAGTTCAATCTCTAGTACTCAGAAAAATCTAGTCTGCCTTCCCATTACACTAGTGAAAAAGTGCACCACAGCATCCAGGTAGTTACTAAGCCACTGTGCCTAAAGAATGGAAAAGTCACTATTTTACAAAGCTGGCTACTTTGTCTTCAGATAGTTTTGCGTAGCAGGAAGCTCTTCCTACAGATTTGAACTCATCGTCCTAACTTCCATTCACTGGTGCTGACTCCATGTTGTATTAGCCTGTATCTCTCCTTCCCCCACAAACCCTTTCCTCGCAGATGACCCCGGCTGACACTTTGAGCAGGGTTTCAAACTGTGGCTAATCTTGGGATGGCAGGTGAGGTTGGCCAAGGCCCAGTAGACACCAACAGTTGGGAGTGAGTGATCTGACTGCTGCTGCAAAAAGCAGTGGTAGAGGGGTTGGGGATTTAGCCCGGTGGTTAGAGTGCTTGCCTTGCAAGCACAAGGCCCTGAGTTCGAACTCCAGCACCAAAAAACAAAAAAAAACCCAACCAAACAACAACAACAAAAAAACCAGCAGTGGTAGGTCTGGGGATTTAGTTCAGTGGTTAGAGTGCTTGCCTAGCAAGTGCAAGGCCCTGAGTTCAATCCCCGGCACCAAAAAAAAAAGAAAAAAAAAAAAAAACAAAACAGCGGTAACCCTCTGGCCCTTCCCTCCTCCCCTCCTCCACATTCACTCAGCTCCAGCTACTCAATTATCTTTGAGATCCAAGGCTTGGACAATCCTTAGAAAGCTCTTAGAAAATATGTCCCCCCAACCATAACTCAGCGTCATCATCTCCCTATCTGCTCAAACCAGTCTTGATTGCTCTATAATCCAACCAAACCCAGAAGAGAACAGACCATCCCACCCCTTGGTTTGAAACAATCTGCCAGAAAAGATCCTGGTGAAGCTAGCCAGGTCCTAGGAGCAGAAACAGATCAAAATGTGGGTGAAGTGTTTCACATCCAGCAGCCTCTTCCATCTTTTCCCTGAGGCTCTAGTTCAAAACTCCCCTTCACTACAAGTCATTCAGCAACCATTCTGCATTCCTTCTGTCTCTGCCAACTGACCCCTCGCCGCCTTGCTACAGAGAGCCTGAATGTAGGGAGGAACCAAATGTCTAGAGCCATGGAAGACACTGGACTTGTCAATCAATTCTATTTGGAGCTTTTTGTTCATGTTCAAGCTGAGTGAGAGAAGAGCCTAGGCAATAATTACTGAAAGGAATTATTGTTGCCATTAGCCAACACATTACATATGTTCTTTCTGCTAATGATAAAAGACTTTAATTGCAAAGTATCTATACAACCCTAAAACATACACTCTTTTCTGGATTTTATGTTGAAATCTAGTGAGATTTACTTGACATAAGGACTCAGTGTAGATAAATTCACTACAGGACAGTAAATTTGTACCTTATGTATTGGAGGAAATAATGAATGTAAATGAATGACATTCAACTAGAAAAAGACCAAAGATTTCATGCTTTTTTAAAAATGCAATCTATATATTTCCAACAAATTACTTGTAAAATGTGTTAAAAACTGCTTTAAAATATCAAAAAGGGTAAAAGCAGGTAACTATAACAAAATATGTAATGAGGCTAATAGCATTCAAGCTTGTCTTTAGAGGACTCTTACATATTCATGTGACTGAAAGATCCCACTGTACATTTCTTAAAGATGTTCCAAAACAAAACTAAACATTTATGACTGGAGTCAGTCGTAGTAAGGAATTGGATGTGAGTGTCTGATTGCTCTTTGTGCCTTCAAAGTTCTGCAGAAAATTTTGTCTTCTTTTAAGTCCATCCAAAATGACTGAATTATTAGATGCGAGGCTCTGTGTCCTAAGGAGATTAAAATAACAGAATTATTGCCTTCAGAAGGGACCTGGAATTTTAAGCAAGGCATTAAATTTCATTTGCTACTTTGAAGCAGTACATTAAATAACACTAAGGTACTCTTATCAAGTAAGTTAACCTAAAAAAATCCAGGGCTAGGGATTTAGCTCAGTGGTTAAGAGTGCTTGCCGTGCAAGCACAAGGCCCTGAGTTTGATCCCCAGCACAAAAAAAAAAAATCTGAAGTGTTCTATTTTTAGACTTCACAGTAGCACCTAAATTATTTGACAACTGCTTTCAAAGAAGTTTGCATTTTCTGAACACTTGTTCTCAGATTCAGTATTAAGTATATTTTGGAAACAGTAAATTCCTTGGCAGTTTTCTACTTAAGTGGCCATTATTTCTATCTTTTTGTAATTTATTGTTTTTGAGAAGTCATGCAGAAGGGAAGAGCCAAATAATTGTATTTTTCACATAGATAATATTTTTCTAGAAGCTGTAAGATGTGTTCCTTATCTGACATACATGCCTTATTTCAGCTGAATCACATTGGTTTTTTTTGCGTGTTTGCTTGTTTTCTGGTGCTGGGGATTGAGCCTGGGGTCTTGCTGCTTGCTCAAGCACATACTCCACCACTGAACGACTTCCCCAGCCCAAATGTTATTTTTGTTTTTGCCATTCCCCCTTCCTACTTTGCTTCTCACCATCAATTGTCCATTACATTAATATACTGTATCTCAAAAGTGTGTCCTCTGGTAAGACTTCCTTCATTACAACCCTTAATTCCACATCTTTTGACAAGACTAACGTGAATTTATGCTTTGTTCTCAAGTTCAGCCTGCTTGTTTCTTGGTCTCAACAAAACTGTCATAACCTTCCTGTAGAACCAACATCTTGTTCATCTCTGTTCCCTAATCTTTGTAACAAGACACGGAGTTGTGTTCAAATGTTATCTTCTTCTCCCCTTTCTTCTAAACTTCTTTAAGCCTGTCTAGAAAATTACAGCATAAGGAATTTTTTAAAAACTAAATTTCTTAAGATTTTACAAATTAGAATTCTCAACCACACATCCAGGAGTAATTTCCCTGATGTGTTTGATTTGGCTTAATTGGTTTTGCCATAGATAAAAGACACTCATAGCTTATTGGTTTATACCATCATTTGTGTACTTTGGAAACAATGTTTTGATTCTCTTAATGAATTAGTATGAACCAAACTATTGTTTCAAGCAGAAAAGATCCTGTTCCCCCAGTAAAGAAGTAACAGTGGCAGGTGGGAGTGTAGTAGCTCAGTGGTAGGGTGCTTGTCTATCATATGCCAGGCCTGGGTTCAATCCCTAACACCTCAACCAGAACAAATTTTAAAAAGAATTTGTATCAAAAGGTATTAATCTCAGGACATCCATAATAAGTGAGATGACGAAAAGAAAGCCATGAAGCCAGGCATATTCCTGTCATCCCGGCTACCTGAGAGGCTGAAACAGGAGGACTGGGAGTTGAGGCCAGTCTGGACAACAGAACAGGGCTCTTTCTTGAGAGAGAGAGGGAGAGAGAGAGAGAAATGTCACAGCTGTGTACAATTTGTTGTTAGACATACTTAGATTTAGGGTTGGGGATGTAATTCAGTGGTAGAATGTTCACTAAAATGCACAAGGTCCTGGGTTTGATTCCCAGCACAGAAAACAAAACAAAAACAGCAAAATGGAAAATAGAATCAATGAGGTCAATACACAAAAAACGTATAGATCTATATGTTTAGACTTAAATGTTACAAATACATCAAATATGAAGAATTTTGGGGAAAAAAAACAGTACAATAATTACAGATGTTTATTTGAAAGCCAGCCATGACTTGGGAGATTGAGGCAGGAGGACTGCTACCAGTCTGAGGCTGGTCTGGGCTACACAGTTCAAGGGCAGCCTATCATACATGGCTAGATCCTGTCTCAAGAAACCAGAAAAGATTATTGTTCGGCTGGGCTCAGCCGGGCGCTGTCTCCGTTGGCGTCAGCAGCAGGAGGAGGAGCCGTGTGCCCTGGCACCGAGCGGCTGCCGCCATGGCATAGGCCTGTGGCTTCAAGTATATCATCATCAGCGACACAGTGTTGATAAATCATGTTTATTGCTATGGTTTACTGACAAGAGGTTTCGGCCAGTGCATGACCTCACTATTGGTGTAGAGTTTGGTGCTCGAATTATAATAATTAATGGAAAACAGGTGCTCGCTTCAGCAGCACGCATACTAAAGTGTGATGGAAAACAGATAAAACTCCAGGTCTGGGACACGCAGGGCAAGAGTCCTTTCATTCCATCACAAGGTCACATTACAGAGGTGCTGCAGGGGCTTTACTAGTATATGATATTAGAAAGACAGATACACTCAACCACTTGTCAACCTTGTTAGAGGATGCCCGCCAGCATTCTAATTCCAAAATGGTCATTATGCTTACTGGAAATAAAAGTGATTTAGAGTCTAGAAGAGAAGTAAAAAGGAAGAAGGTGAGGCTTTTGCACAAGAACATGGACTTATCTTCATGGAAACTTCTGCTAAGACTGCTTCCAATGTAGAAGAGGCATTAATATGGCAAAAGAAATTAATGAAAAAATTCAAGAAGGCATCTTTGACATTAATAATGAGGCAAATGGCATTAAAATGGGCCCCCAGCATGCTGCTACTAATGCAACACATGCAGACAATCAGAGAGGACAGCAGGCTGGGGGAGGCTGACTGCCCAAGTCGGGCCACACACTCATTATTTCCCCCTCTCTGCTCCTGCTCCACCGAGACATGAAACTATGTGAAATGGTTTTATGTCACAGAAGAGTTTAAGCCTTCAGATTCTTGTATAACTTTAATAAGTGGTTAATGTTCATTTAAAAAGACAGATTTTTGGAGATTGTATTCATATCTATTTGCATTTGATTTCTAGGTCTACTGATGTGATTATTTTTGTTAAATACTGTCCTGTGCCTTTACCTGCAAGCTGAATTGCATTAAACACTGCAAAGTCATCTTGAATATTTTAAATCAGTTTGTGTAGTTAGGTTTCCCAATACCTGCAGTTACCTAATGTTTAATATTACAGAACTGTCCTCAAAAAGTTTGTAAATTTCCAAGGCTATAAGAAAAAGCAGAAGAACTCTTTTAATTCTGTATTTATCATTTACTTTCTGTATATATAGTCTAATAACCTGCTTGGGTGTAATTTGCCAAGCTGGAATTCTTTAATGCATTTGCATAAATTCTATACTGTTTAGAGCTTAAAGCTACAGAAGCATTGTTAGGAATTGCTGGGACACTGAATTTTAAACTTTTTGACCTTGTTAACAAGCATGTTCATCTTTTCTTGTCACTAGTCCAAGAAAAAATATGCTTAATGGCTATTTATGTGTTGTTAATCTTTTTAATGCTAAAAGTTTGCTCTTTGTCCACGTTTTCCTTAAGAACTCTTCAGAAAAGGATTTTTCTTAATGAATACTGCTGCATAAGAACAATACAATGAGTGGAAAGGGCAGAAGCAAGAAAACCCTACATCTAAGCTACTCCAAGAGGAATGAGTATCCACATTTAGATATTATTCTAAACCTGACACATTATGAAGACTTAACCTTTCCTTAAACACAATAGTGTTTTCTTTGTCTTTTATTCACATGATTTCCAAGTAAATTTTTCACACAGGACAGTTTCTCAACCTTGATGTACAGTGACTGTGTAAAATTTTTCTTTCAGTGGCAATGTATAATCTTTAAAATATGGTAAGCACCTTGTCTGTTTTGAAGGGGATATGGTAATCTATTGGATAGAAAATTCTGTTAGAAAGTAGAAAAGCTTTAGTAATCTATACAGGGTGGTGGTTTTATCCTTTTTTCCCCTTGGTCTACAGTGAAACAGGTATAGCAGTGCAAAATAAAATCCTGTGTACAAAAGTGTGAAGAAAAGAAAAAAAAGAAGATACTTTTTTTTTTTTTTAGAAGGAACACCACAGCAAAGCTTTATTTTTAACAGGGCCTATGTTCCAACATAAGGGGATGAATACACAGGAAGAAGCCTTTGTAGACTAAAATCCACAAAGGGTCTGTGAAGTGCTGCTTATATAGCAACTTGCAGGCCTGTTTCAGTGAGGGTGAGGGTGAAACCAGGGAATCTTCTGGAAGAATTGCTGTGAATGTTGGGTATGCAGCTGGGGATTTAGCTCAGTGATTAGAGTGCTTGCCTTGTTGGGTATGCAAATAAGGGGCCTAAGTCCCTCCCTCCCTGATTTTAGCCACTCCAGGGTAACTTCTCATTATTTAAAAATGCAACAGTATAGTTCCAGGTGGTGGGAGTTGAGAAGGAGCAACCTGCTGCCCTGGCTGCACAGATGTTGGAGAATGGTGGTTTGATAGCCAGGGAGGACACCACTAGATAGTCAGGGAGGACACTGAAGCAAACTGTCCAGTCTGTTGGGGGTGCAAGGGGGAGCAAAGGGAAGCAAGGGAGAGAGGCAGACAGCTGCTGACTAAACTGCACCCACTCCAGCCAGCAGGAGAAAATGGAGCCGAGCACTTCCATCTGTCTCACCCCCCCACCCCCCGATTTATCCTCCTTAATTAAGGAGAGGAGAGAGGTGAAGATCTGTCTTCTGTAACTGCTTCAAAGGTGATCTGGTGCAGCTGACTTTGCCTACAGGAGGAATACAAATCTCTCTCGCCAGGTGCTCCAGTGATATGTGGTGTGCCCTGGCTCCTCCTCTTAAAGTACTTTCGGGTACTTTTGTTTTTAGTTCTAGATATTAAACCCAGTGCTCTGGACATACTAAAGCTATACCACTGAGCTACATCCCAGCCCTCAGTGCTTCTTAAATGTTCTGTTATGATCATACTACTTTTACAACCTGAACAATGTTAATTGAACAAATTGGAGTGGAAGATATTGGTGGGAAGTAGTCACATCCCTTATTTAATCTGTATAGACCCAGGGATATAAGTGAAAAGCTTCTAACACTAAGTTCAGAAGTGCTTGGTTTACAGCAGTTCCTTTCTATGTTTAGAAATAAGTCAAGATTTACTGTCTTAGTATTGAATTGGTAAAATTTGGTTCATATTAAAAATGAACTCTAAGGAAACAGGAAGAGGGCAATGGGTGAGGATGATCAAATTATGGTATATGCAAATAAAAATGCCAAAATAAAACACTTCTGAGGAATTAATAAGCACTAATAAAACATGAAGTATTCTCCTATATGACACCGCACTGTAACTTTATACACTAAAGGCTGGCAGAATTGTTATCAGTATGATAGTTTATTCAGGAGTCCTTCAGCAGGCACTCAGTAAACCCTTGACTTTAATAAGTCCTGAGGGATAGTGGCTAAGCAAATGCTTTCATGTGCACTTACCGTGGAGAATCTATTCCACTATCTCCTACCATGCTATGATTTTCTGTTCCTTCCAGGTGACTGTGTTCATGCTGAATATCCTGAGCCAACACTGGCATACATGAAACATTGAAAAGTTCTAACTTTTGTGTGAAATGTTTTCTCATTTTCTGATTCTGAGGACTCTGATTCCAGCCACTTGCTTTCTTTCCTGTGTCACCCACAGAATGGTGTGGGACTTCTGCCTCAGAATTGGGTTTCCTTGCACTGTAGTGATCAAATGAACTTCCGTCAGCAGGTGCTGAGGCCTGCACACATGTAACAACACTCAGTTCTTCACAGTTCAAACCAAACTGGGTTCCTGAATTTAGGCCACAGCATTCAGCAGAAAGATTAGATTTTTGGCTTTCACCTGGGTTTGAAAGCAACACAGTGGGCTTGGAACATTCATCTCTTTTAGGCAGCTGAGGCACAAACCACTCCATTTTGCTATGACATTCAGTCTGAAATCCCTCTGTCACTTTGGGTTTTCCTAAATGATTACAGTTGCTTCCATCTGCAAAGGAATACTGTGAAGGCTGCATGTGACATAAGTCATCATTCTCAGAAAAGTCATCTTCCTCTAGATATAATGAACTGCAGGCCCCATCATCCTCCTCCACTTCATCCTGACACAAAGCCTGCTCATTGTCAGAAAGCCCTTTGTTTTCTAGACGTGCAGTCTCTGCCTCCTGGACAAATGTCTTTCTCATTAATTCTTCTGCATTTCGGTCTTGCCTCTCTGGTTGTCTCAAATGGTTCACACCAACTGCATGATCTAACAGACCAAGGTTTTGAAACTGATGTATTGTTTTATCAACTAATCTACAAGCCGAGGATGGGTCTAAAGAGGAGGAACTGTGCACTGGCAGCATAGGCTGTGTTTCTTTGGCCTCCCCTAATTTGCCAAAGTGAGAGGGACTTTTCCTTGCAACTTCAGGGATTACCTTATTTTCTGCACCATACACATCACATCTCAATATGCTTTCCCTAAAGGAATAGCATTGGCTGTCACTTTTCAAGTTGCTACCTCGAGGATAATTTAAGAGGCCATCTCTGAAGTCATCGCTGACAGGCTGGACAGTAGAATTGGTCATATAAACGCACTCTGCTTTCAGCGGATCACGACCTTGCTCAGTGTATGGCTGCTGAGCTTCCCTATTGAAGGCTCTTGGGGACTTAGAAAACCTTGACCTTTGGAAAGGCTTTTCCTTTGGTGCAGTCTGACTAGGTGTCAGATGGCTGCTCTTCTGAATGTTGTGCTCTTTGGTTATTGGGCTCCCTCGGAGAGACAAGCCCTGGAAAGGATCACTGATTTGTTTCTTGTAAATCAGTTGAGAGCCTAGCGCTGCTGGATTCTCAAGCAGCCCTGTCTGAGTTGCTGCGTCAAGGGTGCATTTCACCTGAGGGCTGGGCTGGGCCACGGGGAGCTTGCGGGCCTTCTCCAGTGTAAGGCTTTTTGGTTGAAACTCACTCCCTTGACTCCAGGTTTCGGATCTTTCCCTGTGGGAAAGGCCCCGCCTGCAATGCTTAGCCAACCTACTCTGCGTTTTCTTAACTCCCTTTTTGTAAGGATTCTTAGGCCTGACTGTCAGCACATCAGTGGAAGTGCCCTGACTATTATATTTCCTCTGTTCTTCATATTTTTGCATGAGGATAGTATGTTTCATTAAGTTGTCAACTGTCAGAATGGGGTTAATTCTTCTAATGATCTCATGTTCAACATCTCGGGGGATATTATCCAAGTTATCTTCATCTCGGACAGGCCACTCCTCAGGTGGAAACTGGGCAGAGAAACTGCTATGCTCTGTTCTGCGCTTCTCCTTTCTAGAAATGCTGCGCCACAAGAGGCTAAAACCAAACTTTTTGCCCTTTTCTCTGTCTTTTGTGTAGAGTAAAGTTTTGGGGCTCTCACAGATGTGATTCTCCTCAGATGTTGAAACTGCCCGATTCTGAACCAACGGGGTGGACTCCCCAAGACCTTTTTGGCCTTTTCTAGTCATTTCCGCAGCAGGCGGTGGCTCCTGCACATCCTGAGGGCACATGTCAGGGAAACAGCGGCAAGACTGACAGTGGGAAACGGAGATGGCAGTCTCTTTGGCCAACTCTGCACAGCCCTCTACGCCCGGCAGACTTGTCCTGGTAGTGGGCCCTGGAGGGCTTCCGTCTGCCCGCAGGGCTCTCTTCTGCTCTTGGGCAGTTGTATTTGTGATGAAATAAGTCTGAGGCGTAACCATGAAGTATCCTTCTCCAGTGTGATAAATCTTCCTTTCTTTAATCAGAGTTCCCAGAGTGGTATAAAGAATATTTTGAGATGGAAGTGCAATGCCTAAAACAAACAAGCATTTTACTCTGATAGATTGTAAATAAGAAATATTTTAAGGGGTGAAATCAGTAACTCAGATAGGACCACACATTTGCTTGATAAATCCAGAGCTAATTGTAATGCAATCAATATACATAACCAAAATACCAAAGAAGCATAAATGATAGTCATAATGTTTCCAGAAGGACACATGACCAAAAAAAAAAAAAAAAAAAAAAAAAAAAAAAAAAAAAAAAAAGACAAAATTAATAGTTAAACAGAGGGAAAAAAGTCCGAATTCACCGAAATACAAATCTATTTTAAATTTGCAGGCTGGGGATGTGGCTCAGTTGCAGAGCTTTTGCCTAGTATGAAATTTAGAAAAACAATTTTTTTAAACTTTGAGGAAAGAATTCCTGACAAGCAAACATTGGAATTTTTTTTCAAAAATGGGAATTTTTATAAATCAGTCTCACAACTTCAATTTTTGCATGAAAAAGGGCACAGAGACAATGTTAGAATAATCCCATTTATGTCAGAAACATTTATAGTGGGAATAGTGGCACACACCTATAATCCTAGCACTCCGGGAGGCTGACAGAGCACTGCAAGTTTGAGCCCAGCCTGGGTGATTTAGGAATTTAGCAAGACCTTATCTCATAATAAAAAATAAAAAATAAAAAAGAGGATAAGGCTGCAGCTCAGTGCTACAAACAATAGCAGCTGGGAAGTAGGAATGGAGAAATGGGGGGGTGGGAGGAGATGAACACCAGGTTGGACACTGCTTTCTACAGAATCTGACTTAGTTATTGCCATAAGCATTTACGTTTGAAAATGTTCATCTGGAAAGTAAAAGAAACATCCTTATCAAATTTGTTGATGCAAGAGACCTTTTCTGGCAGGGTTCTGATACAATATTCTATAGGAGAAAAAAAGGTTATCACTCAGTTTATTGTTTATGATTATTTATAAATAGAAACCAAATATGCAATGAACTGTGAACAGAAAAAACTTAATTACTCTACCTGGGTAATGTTTCTTCAGATGTTCCAGAAGGGACTCCTGTGTTACTACAATCTGATCTGTGTTCATGTCAGATATAGCACAGCAAAGAACTTCAGCCAAGGGTACAAACCGAGATGGAGCTATTGGATTCATTCGCACGGGAAAGACATCACCTAAATGAGAGATCGAGAAAGGATGGGTGATAAATCTGATAGAGTGTAAAATGTTTGGAATTAGTGAACCAAGAATTGTTATAAAGACAGATTAAAAAGAGAAGGTGGAATTGCTATTCTTTCATTAGTTTTCACAAAAAGTATGTTAATGCAACATGTACAGTGGTAAAAACTACAGAAGAGAAAAAAGTTTGCATGATGGTCTCCACTTTTAGGAAGTCCACAGTGTCTGTCAGTACTTTACAAACAAGTTTCCACAGGAAAAGCAAAAAGTTCTGTCAGATTTCAGAAGGTCAGACCTATATATACATACATACATACATACATATATATATATATATAGAGAGAGAGAGCAATTCACATCTTTCAAAGCTTTCATGTCAGCTATTTCAGAAAGAGAGAAGTGGGATTATTATCTATTCTCTTACTGAAAATACAAAGTTATAGAAAACTTAAGTAATCATTGAGCCTAAAGAGTAAAGGACAAAGATAGTTCTTCTGACTTCTAATCTGGTATTTTCACCATTTCGCACCTTCCTAATTGAGATGGTCAGGAAGATTTGAAGCCAGAAAAGGCAGAGATTCTTTCCACCAGCAAGAAGATGTGAAGTAAAACAACAGAACAATGAAAGCACAAAGCACATAAGACTGTGGCTACTCTGGGAAAGTTTAAGGTTTATATTGGACCAAAGTAGAAAATAAAGCTGGAAATATAAGCTAGGCTATATTTTCATATTTCAACATATTGAGTGTTCTTAACCTGATATTACTCAGGCTGCATTTTAGATTCCATAGGACATCCATGAGAACCCCTCCATCAATTGGAAAGACTAGGACTCAGGAAAGAGATTTGGAAATCAACTAATAGAGATGAGATCTAAAAGCTAAGGAGTGAAAAACAAATAAAAGCTAAGGAGTGGAATTATTTTGGGGGGAGCTGCTGGGGAACAAACTGAGGGCCATGTGCTTGCTAGGCAAGCGTTCTACCACTGAGCTAAATCCCCAACCTCTAGGAGTGGAATTCTTTAATAAAGAAGAGAGCCAAGGGACATTTCACTAAGAGACTACATTTAAGAGAAAATAGAAATAGGAACCCACAAAAGAGAGAAGGCCCAGTAATGAGGGTGGGAGGGGGAACTAAGAGTGAGAAAAAAGGGCTTTAAAATGAATAGTAAAGCCAGATATGGTAGCTTGGATTTGTGGTCCAAACTACTGGGGGTGTCGTGGCAGAATGATGCTTGAGACCCCAGGGATTCCAGGCCAGCCTGGGCACAGGAGACCTCTCTCAAAAGGAAAAGAAAAGAAAAAGCACTAGCCACGAATGCCAGTGGTGCCCTGGGTTTGATCCCCAGTACAAAAAAAGAAAGAAGTCAACATTGTCCAATGCTTGGAAGAATCAAAAAGGTTGAAGGAGGAGAGTGGCTACTGGAATTCTTGATTGAAAGGTAATCACCGACTTTCAAGAAAACTGTTTCAGTAGAAGAAATTAGAAGTCACATCAAAGGGAAGGGACTTGGTAAGAAGTGAGGTTAATAAGTCTTCCTTCTAAAGCAGGGTTTCTTGAAAATAAAATAAAATAAAATAAAATAAAATAAAATAAAATAAAGCAGCGTTTCTCAATGCTGGCATTTTTGACATTTGACACCAGACATCCAGAGACCAGGGTTTCTGGTGTGCCCAGGACTAAGGGTGTCATGGGACACTGGACTTTGAGGGCTATAACCGGGAAAGTTGCAGGCTCCCTGGGATGGTTGGTCACGCTGGCCAGGTAACTGTTTGCTGGAGCGTTGTCCTGTGCATTGCAGGATGTCTAATCGCATTCCTGGACTCCAACCGCTAGATGCCAGTAGCACTTCCTACCATTGGAGCTACCAAAACTGTCTCCAGACATTGCCAGATGTCTCTTGGGAGCAAAACCGGCCCAGCTGAAAGTCAGTGTTCCAGACCTTTTGTATGAGAACGTGAAAGGAGCCAAACAGGTCACAAACCAGAAGGGAATAGGACCAAGTAATATGACTTGGTGTGCACTGTGATCTTCTCAAGAGGAGACCTCCAGTGCCTGTCTCCTGGGGGCCCACACTTTATTTCTTCTGAGCGTGTACTACATTTTGCCTACTGAACCTGCTTATGCCTCTCACTGACAATCTTACAGTTCTTTTTCTGTTACAGAAGACGGAAAATCTACTATCTACTGCAGGGTGGACTCGCTGAGGCTCCCGTCTTCTCCTTGGGGGAGCTCCTCGGACCCTGTCTGGTGATGAGGTGACCTTCCCCAAGTCTCCAATGCAGACAGGAAGACGAGTGTCCTGTGGTCCACAGCACTGACATGTTCGGAACAGCATCAGCATTCATATTCCATGCCTGCTTTATGGCCACATGCTTTCTTCTTGTCAAGCAAGTGGCTCTCTCGTCGTCAGATTTGTCTGTGTGGCAGGAAGTCTCTCAGACATTTGCACCCAACCACTTGCACATCTTTTTTGCAACTGTAACAATGAACGGCTACTTGGTTAGAAGCTGCTGGCTTTGGTGAGTCTCTGGACCGTGACCGTCCCCTTTATCCTGTGCTGTTGGATGTTCTCAGAAAGGAGCACAAACACAGTTATGATAGCCAAGTGGAATGAGGCCAGCTCCTATGGCTTGTCAAGATGTCTGTCACTGGATAAAACCGGTCCTGTGCTGATAGCCCCTCGGCAGCTAAGAAGCACAACCCATCACATCTGCTTTGGGACTGGAATACTGCAACAAGGGCACTTGTCACTTTGCTGATTTGGTTCATGGAGAGTTTGGGGCTCTACTCTTTCACATTGTATTGTTTACTTATTTTGCAGTTCTTGGAACTGAATCCAGGATGTTTACACCGAGTTAAATCCCCAGCCCTTTGTAATTTTTTAAAAAAATCTGAGTCAGATTCTAGTCACTATGTGGCCCAAACTGGGCTTGAACATGTAATACTGTTGCCTCAGCCTCTCAGAGAGCTGGGATTACACGTGTGTGCCACCATGGCAGGCTCACCTTGGATATTACTTACTTATGGATAGTCTTAATTTAAAAGGCAATGCATACTTAAATCTCTTCCTGCCGGGCGCAGGGGAAATTCCTGAGTACACCTTTGTGTTCACTGGACGGGACAGAGTGGGAAGAAGAAATATTCTGGGTCTCCTCCTTTTTCTCCACTGTGTTCATCTGTGGTGAGCTTATGCTGATCCCCTGGAATTAGCAGGTTTGGACTCCAGTGGCACTTATGCCTGCCAAGTTTACCACAGGGCCAGCGTTTGGCCTCACTGTCTTTCTATAGTATAGAAGCATCCAACCGTTGTAATGCGGGCAGCCTTCGGGGAGGGAAAGGCAGCACAGGCGCTATTCTGCGAGCCTCATGGTACATTCTCGGTGGAACTTACTGGAGTTGGGATCTTCATGCCACAGCTCTAACTAGAATTGAGAAGTCTCATCTCTACTTTTATTTTGTTTACTTTTTTTGCCCAGAAAAAATGCTTATTGTGATAAAATAGACATAATTTATCATCGTAACCATTAATATGTAGTATACAAATCAGTGGCATTAAATGCATTCACCATGTTGTGTAACCATCACCACTATCTAAATCTTTCTGGCACTCACCCGGAGTCCTGAAACTTCTGCGCAGAAGGCCGTGCGGGTGGCTTTCTTCCGCAGCATCCCATGAACTCCATTCCCAGGCAGACTTAGTCACACCCCTCAGAAGTCTTTGTGGACACTCCGAATGCCACATTCTTTGTGTCACCCATGTGAACCCTGGTCTCCCTTTTTCTGTGTCTCTTCCTCAGTGCTGAATACGGGGCTGATTGCAAGAGAGGTCTACAGAAAATGCTGCTCAGTACGGGCTGAGAGATGGCTGCTGGGGGGCGAAATGGGACCGTGGCTGACATGTTCACTCTTCATTTTCTTTTACCTAACCATTGTTTAAAATATTGGGTTTTTAAAAAAGACTTTCTCACAAAAATTTTAGAAAGGTATGTAAACACCACACCGGATATGAGAATAATACCCCTCTACTACCGAGGAATTAACATAAACATTTCAGGTGCCAGGCAGCACATATGGCACACATTCACCACTCCCAGAAACCTCCTGTTTTTTCCAACCCAACCCTATTAGTTGTGGAAAGTAATTTGCTTGATCTGCTATTGTTTTCTGGTGCTGGGTATGTAGGTCTCCCAAGTACTCCTTAGCAGTTTCCCGAGGGTTTCTGGGAAAAACGCTTTCCCACCGTGAAAGACAGGGCTGGAAGAAAGAGGAAAGCCGCAACCGCGCACTACCCGTGCTAGCCCCGCCTCCTGCTGTCCCTGATCGAGGAACTCGGAATTTTGAGCTGGAGGAGGGAGGACACTGAAAGGAGACAGGTGACTGGATGCTCGGTCAGGCTGCTGGCCGTGCCCCTGCCGCTGTGGCTCCCGGTGCTGTGCTGTGAAGGGGGAGCCGGTGGTACTGTGTGTCCATTTTACCCTTGAGCTAGAACTGACACAGCCTATGTTCTACTTCAATCCTTGTTTCCTTCCTCAGTTCAGAGGAAAACAAAATAGATTTTTTATGGGTCTTCAGGGGCCGGGGGAGAATGCATGAGACATTCCCGTACCTTTCTTTGCCACTTTCCATGAATCTCTAATTATTTCAAAATAGGAGTTTGATTTTTTCAGAACGGTTTACTTTGAATTAACAATCAGAAATGGATGAGAAACAGAACTTTATTAAAAATAACTTTTAAAAAATAACCCTAACGCTGCTTGCCAAATTGTAATACACCTTTAGAAAATGTACTTATTATTCCTACCACGGTGTGGGGATGTGTATTTTAAAAGAATCTACCACCAACAAGGGAGACCAATTGTTTTCCCCGTTAAATTAACGCAACTGTATCTAAAGTACTTTACCTAGAACATGTTAAACTTTTTTAACCTCAGCGTGCAGTTCTCTCTAGATAAAGCCCAGAGAAAGTTTCTGGGTATGTTTCCTTCACAGCTGTTGCTAAGATACATCCATTAGGTGCATAAATCAAGTTTTCTTTGTGCAGGAAAGTGAAGTGAACCCTAACACAGGAATGTTTTGTGACAGATGTGGGGATCACTTCCCACCTACAGCCATGGTCTATTCAGTTACTTTTGCACTCCTTTGGTTTTAGAATGCAGAATTAACTTTCTGCAGAAAATCCCACTTAGAGATGTAGCCAGGTTTCACAATAAGAGGTGCCAGCCCCTTGGCTTTATCCTCAGCTAGGATGGAGCCATTAAAAGAGTACCCTAAGTCCACGCCTGCAGTGGACCTTTGACCCTGGAGCTGGAGCAGGGATCAGAAGCTAAAGAAAGACTGAGCCAGAGAGCAAACAGTAGACAACAATACTCCCTCTGTTTACACAGTTTTGTACTCTCGGGTGCTTCAGAAATGGAAAAAGTAGTCAGGCTGAAAGATAAATACCAACCAAGTAGAACAATATAGATGAGGCCATTGAGTTTGGTATATTTTCTGCAAAGGATTTTGTTATTAACATACTGATTTCGTACTGTGGTCTAAAAGGTTGCTGCATAATTTTTTTTTAAGATTTCCAAATTACGGTGACAACAAAGAATGAGTTTAAAAAATAATTATTCCTTGAAGGTATACTTTTTAGGGAATAGGAGTGTCAATTCAAGGCAAATCAAACACAGAGGCAGTGTCTGCAAACGAAGATATTGAGTTTTTCACTATCAAAAGCTGACAACATCCAGAAAGGGCCATGGCAGGCCCTTGTAGCTGACAATTTTAAAGTGTTGGTGAGAATTAGCCTCCTGTGGGTTGGATGTAGACTCCACAGTCCCTGCCCCTCAGTGCCTAATGACCGGCCTAGAAAGCCTCCAGCCTATGGGAGCAGAGCCCTGGGAAAGTGTAACTTGCTCCTGGAGTTGGCGACAACAGCTCAATAATCCTGTACAATCCAAGATCTCATCAGAGGTCTGAGGAAAAAGAGGCAGACTCTTTATGTGAACACACAAAGGCCCTGTCCAGAGGCCTCTAAAAAATACTCTATGGCGACTGTTTCCAGCAACCGAAGAAGCTTCGGTAAAAGAAGTGGCCCAAAAAGCCATTTTCTGGCAAATCCAGTAAGCGTGAATATTCATGCTGTAGTGTGAAACGTCTGGAGGGACACCCAAGTCAATACACACAGCGGGACTGCCTTTCCCCAGACTGCATGGAGCAGCCGGAGCAGACCAAGCCGACCCTCCCCAGAAACTGTGCTTTTGGAAGAATCTTCAACCAGGGCAGTAGACTTCTACCACCTGTCGGTTACAGGTTACCAGTAGGAAGCTTTAGGGAAACAAGGCTCAATTTTGCACTCTCGAGTGGGAGAAGACCTCTCATGGGGTGCAGTAAGGTCATTCTCCTCAGAGTTGTGGGGGGCACAAGCCCCCAGAAGTATGAGTGCAGTGAGGCTTGGCACCTGGAACAAAGCTGTAACACAGCAGCCGTGCCGGGGCCAGGCAGCATGATCATGCCACGGCTCGCAGGTGATTATCAATGAAAGTGAAAGCGATGTTTGGTATTATGACCATTTTAGAGGAGACACGACCAGATATAATGAAAGCTTGTGACCTGAGTTCACCTAAAAGAAGACAGAACCCAAATCAAGTTACAATCTGCCTGGCCCAATCCTGTTTGCTTTGTCCACTGAGGAAACCCTTAAATGCATTTTTATCACAACTGTGTTTATTTTGATATCAAAATGCTCTAGTAAAATTTCAGGGACAAAAAGATTTACACAAAAATATACTTTCAATGGAAAAAAAATTAACTCCCATACATATATTTACATGTATGTATCTTACTTTTTTAAGGCCCCTAAACAAATTCCAGCAGGGTCTGCCCTTGGAAATTGAATTCTGACATTTTAATATGGGGCATTAGAACGTGATTTTTAGGTCCATAAGTGACTGGGGTACCAAATACACAAAAGAAAAGAAATATTTCTTTAGAAATTTGGAAAGCATTCAGATTGGAACTTTTTTTTTTTTTTTTTAAACCAAGAACATGTATTGGTACATTCTACATACAATGGTCACATTCATTACATTAATTCTGTACCTATACATGATGTATCTTGGTTCTCCCCCCTCTCCCCAGATTGGAACTTTTTTGTGTCATATTAAAACAGGAATTTGTCATAGCATTACAGTCTAGATAAAACTAATCCTAATATTATTTAATATTTAAAATACAAACTTCACTATAAAAACATTGAGTTCTTATACGAATGTGTTTGTGGACCCTGTGCTAGGCAATGTGCCAGAAATTCATGCATTACTGACCTTCAAATGGTTCCTGAGCCGCTCTAACCCTGCTAATTACCCGGATGCGTGAAATCTGAGACCATCTTTTCGGGTGCCTGTATTGAATGCCACTGTGGGAAAGGTATCTTCTATGTGCATTAGAGACGACAACAGAGCACAAATAAAACAGCCTGCAGATACACTCGTGTTTAATTTTAAAAAAGGATGTTTTGTTCAAAGTAACCCAAGAAGCTTCCCTGATTTTAAACTCCTCTTTTATCCAGTGCAGAGTTTCCACCAAATTTTTTTTAACATTAAAATTAATCCTGAACTTGTAAAAATGAAAGCATTTTTAACAACATGCTCCTCATCAGAGATAAGAGGCTGTGCAAAAACCTCAATGGCTTTAAGTAATTAGATCTATTGTGTTATAACTTCAAATAGGTTCAGAAAATCAGTCGAAATGGAAATGAAAAGAAAGGTTTCAGACCAGCAGCAAATGAAGCCCTTCTCCATGTCTATCCCTCTTTAATTCAGTAAAGTGAAAGAAGCAAACACTTTCCTTTACACGTAGAAACAAAACAGTGCCAGGACTTAGAAGCTGGCTGTAGATCTAAGGGTACGCTGGTTATCTGCCTTGGAGGCTGAATCTTTCTCAAGCACAGTGATCTTTATTTTGGACTCTGAGGCAGATGGCTCCCTTGTGGGAAATGCCCTCCACTGAAAGCTAATGGCTTCCCTTAGAAGGCTGGGCTGTTCGGCAGCAGGAGTCCTCAGTGATACCTTCTTTCATAATCACACCTCAGCCTGCCTGGATCAGTAAATTAGCACCCTCCTTTTCAAGTCTTTCACTATCTTCACTAATATCAAATATCAGTTGAGCTGCAGCAGTCCTTGATGATCTATGACAGACGCACACACGGAGAAGGCAAGTGGTGCTGCTTGGGGGCACCTTTTGAGCCCCTGGCATGGCTTCCCCATGACCACCGCCCTCATTCTGCAGAGACACAAGAGGGTCTGTATGATTCACGGTCAGCCCCAAAGCCCTTCAGGTCCTGAGGTGCCCTTTCCTAACCTCTCGTCCCTTCATGGCTTCCTCTCTGGATGTGTTAATGACGTCACCCAGATGTGTTAGGTTTCTATGACTGTCAAAATCAATTACCGCAATTATCTCACGGTCTATAGGTCAGAGGTCTGGGCAGCTTGACTGGCCTCTGCTCTGGGCCTCAGGCACCATCAAAGTGTTGGTCGGTCAGGGTTCTCACCTGAAGATTCTGAGAGACAGTCTGTCTTCAGATTCTGGGCAGAATTCAGTTCCTTATAGTCGCAGGATTGAGGTCCATCTCCTCAGTGGTTGTCAGATTTGAGCCTCTTAGCAACTCAAAACTACTTACATGTCTTGTTATGTTGCCACCCTCATCTTCCAAGACCAAAGTGACTCCTTCACACCTCCGTTCTCTCTGATTTGCCCCTATGTTGTAGCTTCTACTTCTAGCTAGAGAGATTTCTGTTTTACGTGATTGGATTGGGTTCATTCCAATAATTCAGAATAACCTCCCTAATCTAAACTCCATTACTGGTTCCAGGGATTAGGGCACTTTTGTTAGACCATTCTACCCACCACCCCAGGTATAAGGATGGAGACAAAGAATAAATAGCTAAGGAAGGAAGCAGAAGCCACAAACTTCTCTAGTCCCTGCAATTCCCTATAAACGGCTGTCCAGAACATCCTTTCTTTAGTTTCCAGGCAAACCTGGGATAAATTTGAGGCAAGTCGTCTTCCCATGATTCTGGAGGCCACCAGGCAAAGATGTGACTCTTAGCTATCATTTCTGTCTGTCATGGGGAAGAAAATTCAGTACCAAGGTTGTTGCTCAAATAAAAGATGAGTTTCCCTGTAACTAAAAGCCAGTTGCCCTTACTACACACACAGTCCTCGTATTACAAATGAGTCCTGTAACTGGGGTCAAAGTGATCTGATCAGGCATGAGGGTTCCGATCTAGACTCTGTATGTGGCCCTGAGCGAGCCACCTCTCATCTGGTCTCAGTCCCTTGCCTCTGTGCAGAGCTGAGCTAGATCAGCGTTTATCAAAGTATATCCCATGGAGCGTTCATTCCATGAGATTCTCTGCAAGAAAAAGTGTCCCCAGACCAAATGTCTGAGAAATGCTGCTTAGAGTCATAATGACATTGTAAAAGGCTCTGAGAACTTCTGTGATGAACGAGCTGGTTTACTCAACAGCAAATTCCTTTCTTCTGAGCAATAGTATTCATAGTACACTGTTAATAAAATAGCACAGTCCTTCAGTCATTCCCTAGTCAGCAAATATTTATTGAGTACCTACTCTGTGCCAGTTACCAGGGAAACAACAGCAAACAGGATACAATCCTCACCCTGGAAGGGCTTCTAGTGAAGATCAGTGGTTGGTGACAGTCACAGCCAGAATACTATTCTGAGATATCTCTGAGCACAGCCATCCTGAGGAGATGGAGCCAGACTTGTTGCTGAGGGTCTTGAGGCTCCAAGGCCCCCTGGGGTAATCAGGGTTGAGCATGACCACCTTCTCACTGGGAGGAAACATTTTATGGTGGTAAAGCCTATTGTTAGCAGTACTTTGTTTTTGAGAGGTATACCTTGCAATCCCTCCTATTCAGCAATATTTTATTATTGGCAGAAAATGTAGGTTGGCCCATTCAAAATACTCCCAATTGTTTTTCCCTTGTTTTCTAGTGTTTCAGTAGGAAAGCACAATACTCAGTCTCCAGAGCCTTACTTAAAACTAGCAGACCTGTGACACAACTGTGGCCAACAATATTTTAAAAGGCCCTTCACCTTTTAGCCTCTCATTCTTGATTCCTTCTTCCTGCTTGGACCTTGAGGATGCAGCCATCTTGTGACCACGAGAGAACAAGCATGATGTCAAAAGGTCAATAAGGAAGGCAAAGCAGAAAGTGAAAGCCCAGGTCTCTGACAGCTTTGCTGAGCCCTGCTGGCGCCAGGCTGCCTGCCTCAAGCTTCCTGTGGGAGGCGAATCTACCCTTCATTTGTTGGAGTCAGATTTAGAGGGATTTCTATAATCTGCACAAAACACATCTCTAACCAAAATCCCCACTCAAGGACACTTGACATTTATTGCCTCTTCATTATTTTTCTGCTGTGAGCAACATGTTTGTCTCACCAAGGGCTTGATTAAGGTTCTGGTCTGACAAGCAAGAGAAGATTTTTTTTAGCACCTTCACTGCTGTGAAGTGAGATGGCTTTTTACAGAAAAGGTGTGGGCTCCTGCAGCTTTACACAGGTCATGTCAGACCAGGCCACAGAAACTTCGAGAAGCAGAAGTTTCAGCTGCAACTGTTATGGCCAGTTTTTGACTTCCTGGGGGAAATCTGTACTAAAAAGCTTACAACATGGGCACTCTCCTCGAAGAGGAAGGATTTCCTTACTGCATGCGGAAATCACAGACTGGCTCACTCTACAAATGGCTATCTAGAGTTACAGCCCAGGAAATGGGATGCCTTTCAGTCGCTCCCGAAAGGAAGTCCTATGAAATGGAGACCTGAAGTCATATCACCATTAATATCAATGTATCAACTCAAGACTTAAAGAGGCAAAAATAGACAACTCCATTTATATTTCAGGAGTGAGCAATCCCTACTGTATTTGTCCGCTTTCTGTTGCTGGGATAAATATATAATATCTGACATGTACAGTTTAAAGGAGGAAGGGTTTATTTTGGCTCAATGTTTCAATGATTTCAATCCATGTCTGCCAGCCCCAGGGCAGACACATCATGGTGGAGGGGGACAGCAGCACAGAGCTGTGCTTCTCATGATAGCCAGGAAGCAGAGTGAGGAGGAAAGAACCAAGAAAAGGTGCACCCTTCAAAAGCACACCCCTAATGATCTACTTCCTTCAACTAGGCCCCAGCACCATTCCCACCCAAATAAAGTCCATTTTTCTCTTTACCAGTGGAATAAAGTGTTAAGGAAAATTATCTTTGACGTTCATCCCTTCTCTCATCCTCATTTACTGTCAGTCCAGCCCCAACCCTGTGGATTCCCATGTGTTTTCCTTTTCCAGTACCTACCTATTCCCTTCCTCTATCTCTTTCCTACCATCAGTGAACATTGCAGGGATGAACATGACACATCAACATTCAAGCATCCTGTTGGTTTCATGTTTGTACTCTTATCACAAAAGTTCATTTCTACAGTGCTTTCACTGGACACCAAATGGATAGTTCTGTGTCACCAGATGACACCCTTACTCTGTGTCGGCCATACCTTCAGGATCTCTTCCCTTTTTTGGCTGCCTGTCATTCATGTTTCCCTCTTTTCTGGAGTAAACAATGGATACTGGTTTTTTTTTCCATCTTCAGTTTTCAGAAGTGAATAGCATTTGCTCGACTATCCCTTTGATTTTTCATTTTCCTGGCTTCCCTCATCACAGGGGGTCTTTCTCTCTTTGCCCTTGTTTTTGCTTCGAGTTCATTGGTTTGGTGCCGTGCTTGGTTCCTCTGCATCTCGGCTAGACTCCTCCTGAGGCTCAGCAGCATCTGCCATGTTGTAGGAATAGCAGCCAATTTGAGGACTTCTGAGCCCTCTATATCTCCTCCTGACAGTGAGCAGCCACACCCTTCATTCTGATGGATCAGCAACAACCTCCTCCAGCCAATCTGAGTGCTGGGGTGGCTTTTCAGGTTCTTTGGCAGCTCTCTGGTGTCTAAAGACCAGAGGTAAGTGCTCTTGCAATGTGCACTTTGTCAGTTCCTGGGAATGGTCAAGGTCCTAGCTTGGGCTGAAACCTGCTGGGAAAACCTGTGGCTGGCTGGGTGTCACAATGGTCAAGGCACTCTGTTCTTCTGTCAGGGAACAAACTACCAAAACTGACAAGCAAGCTGGAGCGCAAAGTTCTCCAGCATCACATCACGGTACAGATTCCTCTGGGCCACACCGAGGAGTCCCCGCTCCTCCTGAGAGAAATTCAGGGCCACATCCTCAAGCATCACCAAGCCCTGCGCCACGTCTACCATGAGGCCTGCACTTGGGGCAGGTCGTGCCACCTGGCCTGGCCTTGCAGATGGCATAGGCCAGAGCTGGCACCCCCACGAGAGCAACCCCAAGTCTCAGGCAGATGGAGTCCTCACGGCGCCTGCAGAGGCACGGTGGTGAGGCTTCCTTCAGCAGGGGCAACCTGTGATGCAGTCCCTGGACCCCACCACCGACAGCTGACCTAGACAACTCTTTAAACCAACAAGTTGAGGAACAAGATTAACTATCACACCTGCCAAGTGCTGAAAAAGCTGTCTCTGGTCCTGAAAGGGGCTGGAGATGAACTACACCCAGAAGCCTCCACCTCCTCCTCCAAGGACTGGGCTCTGTGGTGACAGGAGCTGGGAGAGAGCCCTGCTTGGCGTTATGAGATAGACACACAATGCTGTCTCCTTTTTTTCCACCGAAATATTTAGCAGGTACTTTATTTGAAGCAGCAGGTCATTTGAAGGCACAATGAGAGAACTGTATTTATAAATACAGGTCATATTATCCATGGTGTCAGGTTTTACACAAAAGAAGCTTTCTCCTTATCCCTCCTCTGTAGTAGTGCACATTTGTATATTTTTTTCACAAGTTCCTATTTCCAATACAGCTATACTTCCATAAAATTAGTATCCCTAAAGTATGAGCAGCTGAGCATCTTGAACAGAAAACTTGGGAAACTGGTTGGAAATGCAGATCCTGACCCCACTCCCTCAACCTATGGAGTCAGATTATCTAAAGATAAATCCTGGCATTGAAAGTTTGTCTATTATACAGACATAATTTATATAGAAGCCACATTAAAATAAATTAAAACTTTCTTTAGGATTCCATTCCCTAATGTAAAACAGGCCCTAAGAATTCAATCTGTAGTCATCCCCCCTCAAGGGAAATTTTATTTCACAACCCTCATATTTTAAATTCTCAATCCATTTTAACATAAATACAAATTATTAAAATACAAAAGAGCACTGCTCAAAAGAATTGTCATGTAAGTGTCTAATGACGTTTTGTGTTTGCTGGTTTAATAAGGCCACATTTTCACTTGAAGTAGTGGTTTAGGATCCCTAGTCTCCCCTGAAAGCAAGTCACACAAGAAGGGCACCATATTCTTTCACAGGCTTCATGCAGCCCTAAAGAAGTGGTACAGATCCGGCGAAGTTTACAGCACTGCCTTAGCTACCCAAACAGACGATCTACAGCCCAGGAGGAAAGCTGCAGATTGTAGGAAAGAGGGCCCACCTTTATTCCGTACCCGCAAGTCTTGCATTTTGTTTGTTTTCGGGTGCTAGGGATTGAACCAAGAGTCTTGTGCATGCTAAGCAAGAGCTCTACCACCGAGGCACATTTCATCCTCAAAATAACTTTTCAGGGAGGTTCTTGAGACAGGGTCTTGCTACGAGATTCAGGCTGGCCTCAACCTCACGGTGATCTTCCTGCTTCAGTCTCCTGGGTCCTGGGATTACAGGTGTGCACCACACCATGCCCAGCTTATTCTCAAACTGCTCATTAAATTGTGATCCTCTTGTGATCCCAGAGTGTTCGGACAACATGTATGTACCACCACACTTAGCTAGGAGCCTAAGAGTTTGAAAAAGCTTCTGCTAGCATGGCTCCAGCTCTCCTGAGCTGGGAAACCCAGAGGACTAAAGCAAAAGTCAGACCAGGCCTTGCCCACCTTACGGTCTTGGGTGTCCCTGCCCCTCACTCTCTGTCCCCTAAGCACACAGGCCCCTCTGCTCCGGACTTGGCTTTTGGATGGCCTGGAACACCACACCTGCCGTCCGCCCGGCCCTCCTCGCTTCTCACGGCTGCTCAGGTCGGCAGCACCAGCGCCTTCTGGCTCTGCGTGCACCGTCCAGTCCCAGGGGCCCCACCCTTGGGTTGGGTCCATGGTGAGGGCAAGGTGCCCTGCACAGCCTCATGGAGCCGGGGTGCACCTCGCTGTGGAGCTCGTGTGCCTCATGTGCCTTTGCTCACGAGGGCGTTTCCCCAACGGGCACGCCGTGGTCTCAGTCAGAGGTCTGTGAACCGCTCCTGCTGCAGGCTCAGGTCATAGTTCTCCAGCAGCGCCTGGCCTTCGCCCGCTGCCTCCTCGGCCTCCGGGGGGAGCCCATCGGCCCGCCCCAGCCTGGATTTCTGTGGGGCCCGCGGTGGTCCAGGAGATAAAAAGTGGACATGCTTCACGTGGTTGTTCTCCTCCAACAACACTGCTCTCTCTTTACCTGGACTACTCATACACGCGCTCTGCAACTCATACTGTGACTCATACTCTCATACTGAGCAAATGCAACCTCGAAGAATGCTTTTCTTGGGTGACCCAGAGCAATGAACAGGGCAGGACCGGGGGCGGCCCATCTCTGCAACAGGCCGCTCTGCCCAGCCGGCCATCTTCCCTCCTGCCTCTGAGCCACAGCGGTCCAGGAAAGCATCAGTGCTGAGTTTCTGCATCAAGGGTCCTTTCTGTGCCCACACGGTCTGTCCTGCTCCAGCTTTTTTTCTCTTGATTACAGACTCTGTCTGAAATATTAGCTTTTAAAAGATGGACGGTACCCCGGGGAAATAGCACACATACATGTAGTTTTACTGGGAAGCATTTCTAGGCCACTGTACACTTTAGAGACATAAAGTGTTCACTTTGTTCAGACTGCAGACCTTTTTCAGCACAAAAGTTAGGCTTCACACTTCATCTGGACAGTCACGCCTCAGCAAGACCTCAGCCTGTTTTCTTCACATCATTGCCTTCACAATCAAACATAAAGTTCATAACCCCTGAAATACCTTGAAGGGGGCTGCAGGCCACGGGCTCTGATCCCTACGGGGCAGGGTCATGAGGCGATTGCTGCCCCAGCCTCTGACGGCAGCCTTCAGTCTAAGTCCTCCCCACTGTACCTTTGACCCAAGACATCCAGGCGGTTTCCTGGGGCGCCCAGGGAGAACCTGCTAGATCCTTCTGCAAAGGTTCTCTGATTTCTTTCTTGGCCTAGCACACATGGCTCCCCAGGCCCTTGAGGGGAGAAAATAACAACAAAAAGTGCTCTCTTGGGTTTCAGTTCAGAGAGACTCTAAAATCTTAGATAAGCCCCCTCATCCTCATTTTTAGGCACCTAAGACTGACAGTCCCCATTTACTCACAAAGTAGCCCCTCTCTTCAAAGGGCCGCACATATAACTACTGCCACTGGAGCTGAAGCTCTTCTCCTTTCCAGCTCCCCTTCTGCCCACCTCGGGCATTAGCCTGGCAGCCCAGACCCTGGACGCACCCGTGACTGAGCAAAGCCGTGCCGGGGAGTCGGAGCAGCTCTTGTTCCAGCCCTGCTGCCAACATGGTCCAGCGGAGCAGTCGTCAGCAAGAGCAGCAGAATAGTTTTTGCTCTTGAAGATTTGGAACTTTCTGAAAACTTGGTTCAGAGTTGCTGCTGAAAACTTGGGATCCTCAGCAGTAACTCATGTGTGTTTACATTTCAAGGGAAGATAAGGCCCAAGACCTTGGAGCCACCAGAGCTGACCTGGCTCCTGCAGAGATGTATTTATGTTCCACAAGGTCAGAGGGAGAACTCAGGACCCTTCCCATCCTGTCTCCAAGCAGCAAATTTCTCTCCCTCCTTTTGGTTGTCTCTTCCTGCTAGACATAATCAAAGAGAATCCCTTTCTCTATATCACTGTCCTTGAGACTGACCACCCCAGCTGGGGCTTTTCCACCTGGGTTTCATCACATCAACCTGAGACAAGCACTGGACAAGGGGAGGAGTAGACTCTTAAAAGACTGTGTGTGTGGGAGAGAGAACTGGTCTTGGTGCTGGATTTTTGTGTTTTTTTCTAAGGAAAGGCAGTATACCAAGAAAGCATGAAATGGAGGCAGTTTCCAGGTTGAGGTACATCTTCAGGGGCATGTGTCGTGACATGGTTACTAGGATGCAGTGCCTATCTCTTGAACAGCAGCCCTTAGCTTGCTAATGAGCTCAAATCAGGGCCCCTCTTTGGACCTGGTCAGCTCAAACTCTATGACAGGCGAAAGGGGCTTCCTCCACAAAGGCCCTGCTGGGCAGGCAGCCTCTTGGCCCTTTACACTGCCCAAAACGAGGAACTGCTGCTGCCTTTTTGGGGTTTGGGGAAATCTTAGATCTATAATTGCATGGCCCAGCTCACAGATGCCCACTGTGGGGTCATCTTGCACAGTGAATGTTGAAAGATGCCCCTTTGTGGGGCTGTGAGCTGTGGAACAAGTGAGGAGTATGGGGAGCCTGTCTGAGTCATAGTCATTTCTAAGGAGGCCGTGGCTGACTGGGGTGGGGTGGGGGGTTCCTAGCAAAAGCTGCAAGGAAGGTCACATGACGAGCAGCATAGCCTCTCTGCTCACTCTGGGTGGACTGAGGCAGGCGGGACTTGGACTCCTTTTGGGGAGATCTCTTTCCTGTCAGATGTTTGTTTCTGGGCTGTCTGCTTGTTGTATGGTTTGTGCCTCTCGTGGTTCTGCAGAAGTCAAGTGGCAGTCAGCTGCTAGTGGGACCCAGGCCCTCACCTTTTCCTGGCACATGCACTCAGTGAGGTTTGGTTACTCAATGCTGCTATCACTAGCCGTGGCTGACCTCACTGGCTTACGGCCGGGAGGACACGGGGAGAGCGTGCGTGGAGGGAGACAGGAGAGATCTACTGCAAAAAATATTTTAAACTCAGAATTCTGCCCTGAGATTCTCCTGAGTGTGACGTAGCTGTCTCTTTCTCTCCTAACAGTAATCCCAATCAGCCTGCCTGCAAACGGTCTTGGGAGAGTCTCACCTAAGTCTGTGAAAACGACTCTTCCTGGCAACGACCTGAAGTGATCTGTGTAACTGGCTCACTATTCACTTAATCCAGAAAATACCTCCAAATCATTCAAAAGAAAAAAAAAAAAAGGTTCAAGCCACTCTGGGAGGCTAAGGCAGGAGGATAGCGAGTTTGAAACCATAAAAATAATTATTTTTTGTTTTTCTTTAAGAACACTTACCAGGGACAATCATTATTCTCCAGGAAGAATAAATTACTGTGAAACCAGAAGTTTCTGAGGGCCCTCAGATGGTGCCCCCGGGTCAGAGCTTTCTGAGAGGCAGAGAGGGGCCAGGCACCTGCTTGTTCGATCACATATGCCTGTAGCACTCTCTGAATTTCTCTCCGTGTGCATTTCATACAGGGCAAAGTGCCTCATCTGCCTTTGGGATCAGACTTCAGACTTCCAAGCCTCTCTGCAATGCCCTCTCGAGGGGGAGGCTCTTCTTGGTTGGCGGGACACCAACCCTGCACCTCCTCTAACAAGGTCTCCTGTTTTGGCTCCGAGCGGGCTCGTTCTGTTGGTACATGGTGGGAAATTTGTATCTTGGCCCTTGTGGCTTCCTGATGTTGATCTTTTTGTGGTTCAGGTAGATGCAGAACGTGCAGGAGGCGTCCACATTTCCACTGGTCACACCTGAAGAAGGTCTTGAAGTCAACCTCAAGAGACTCTCCAGGTCTGTCTCAGAGTCAGGCTGATGGTATTATCTGGAGACCCCCCTGGGTCACTTGACAGACAGATGATCTTTGGAGCCAATTTTTGTTCCTGTCCGTTCCCTACCTCCTACTCTACTGGAGGCATAACTGACCTCTTACCAAAGCTTCTGGGTTGGCTCAATCTAAAATTGTTCAGCTCTTTGGGGCTGCGACCCCCTAACCACAGCAATTAGTGACATTTTAGGAGTACTCAGAAACATCAGAGAACTCTGGAAGTGACACAGACTTATGGATCCTGCTTATTGGATAAGCCCCTTTCCAAGACAGGACTTAAAAACCTCACTAGTTAAACCTCATGTGTTTTCTTATTTCTTCTGCCACATATATTGCAGGTGGCGAACGTGAGGTGAACAAGGAACTGTGCTACATTCTGGGATCTATTCAGACACACTCCAGGGCTGGGGATTTAGCTCAGTGATTAGAGTGCTTGCCTTGCAAGCACAAGGCCCTGAGTTCGATCCCCGGCACCACCAAAAAAACAAAACAAAAAAACAAAACAAAACCAGACACACTCCGCACGTCCTACTCTAGGACAGAGGACAGAGTGCAGGGTTGGGTTGGAGACTCAAGATGACCCTGGGCCAGGACAGGAAAAAGATGTTGTGACTGAGAGCAGGCTTTGGGGCAAGGGCTGAGGCTGGGCCTTAGGCCCAGGACAGAGATGATGGGACAGTTCTCGATAAGGGGTCCTGGGTGGAGATTGTGCTGAAGCACACGAATGTGGAAGAAGAGGACAACAGGATTCAGGGCTTCACTATGCAGATGGGAAGACCCCAGAAGATGTGGTTCTATTTTTGGGATAACAGGACCTTCAAAATCCTCCAGAAGGGGCTGGGGATTTAGCACAGTGGTAGAGAGCTTGCCTAGCAAGCACAAGGCCCTGAGTTCGATCCCCAGCACCAAAAAAAAAAAAAAAAAAAAAAATCCTCCAGAAATATTGGTATTCATGCATCTCCTGGCTTGTTTTTGAAGTTCCGAAAAGTAAGGGAGACTGCGAAGTCCTGCCAATCAGCAAATGACTAACACTGATCCTCAAGAAGTCAGTAGCGTGACATCAATTGTTCTCTAAAATCTTGTGTTTCTCTTTTTCCTACTGTACCAGGAAATGACCTCTCATTTTGATTTATCTCAGGAGTACTAGGATGCAAAAACTATCTGAGTTAGGCTTCAGTGTTTCCCCCAAATAGGGTCTCAGATGAATGAAGGGCAAAAACCCAGTTGCAGTCCATTTTTTGCCCCACGGGCAGGGAGCATTCTCTCATTACGAGGCCATTCCAGGAGATATCAGACACGGTTCCTGACTGGTTGCTGGGTACATGCAGACAACCCACCAGGGCTGTCCCACCAAAGTGGCTTCTCTTTGGAGAACATGTCAGCTCCCTGGGCGTGATGGGGTAGGAGGGACAGAAAGCCATGCATTTGGGGTGGAAAATGGTGCAGTGGGAATTTGGAACCTCACACAGTTGCACAGAGCTGAGGACCAAAGTGAGTCCGCTATGGAGGTGACCTGGCTTGGTGAGAGATAGGGGCAGACGCAGAGAAGGCTCAGGAAGAGGGGCTGGAATTGGGTGCCCTAGAAGCTCAGGGTGAAGAATGACGCTCTCACAGAATTTTAGATGCCGGACAGGACACAGAGTGAGCAGCGTCCTGCAGGGAAGCTGGGCAGAGCAGACTACTGACCTGAGCAGTAGTGGTCCACAATCACAGAGGGAGTCTGGACATGGCAGGCATGGAGAGTGGCTGATGTCAGGGCCCAGTGAGCATTTCAGAATGGAAAGCAGCCTCCTCCCCTGCCCCTCTTCTCTCTGCCATGTTTTCTAACCCTTACAAGGTCCACCTTTCCTTTTCTTCTTGCCTCTGTGTCGACACTTTTAGATGTCCTTATTGCTCCAGTGCTGGAAAAAATAGTTTGGACAACAGGTGGTAGCACAGGAACAGAAGGAGCGACAATGCGGCACTCAGAAAGGGGCAGCTGGGTCCGGCCTGCCAGAAGTCCTGAGTTGATTCCTAGTACTACAGATCAGCTGTGCTTTTGGACTAGTAAGAAGCGGAGATGGATTTCAACCCAGAGGTTCTGACTTGCTCAGCCATGACAACTCCAGGGCGCACATTCTTTTCACAATACCACGTGTCAAACTGGCCCCGCCTATCTGTGTGGCTCCCTCACTGTCACACCCAAGTCAAGCAAGATGGTGCCTCCACGCCCAGTTCCTCGCTGCCTAGGTTGTGACCTGCACTTGCACAGTTGCCACATCACACACACAGTGGGAGGCCGAACCCGCTGAACTGGGATGACCACACTGCCCTGACACTGAGTGCAGATGGCCAAACTAGCACTGATTTTTGAAACTGTGAGAAAATGGAGCTGGGTGTAGTGGTGCACACCTGTAATCCAGCATTAGGGAGTCTGAGGCAGAAGGATTGTTGCGAAGCTGGGGCCAGCCTGAGCTTTATAGTGAGTTCAAGCCCAGTCTGAACTGCATGGCAAGACCCTATCTCAAAAAAACAAATGAAAAAATTGTGTGAAAATGTTCTATGAAGAGACATAGTCTCAGGGCTGGGGATTTCGCTTAGTGGTTAGAGTGCTTGCCTTGCAAGCACAAGGCCCTGAGTTCGATCCCCAGCACCAAAAAAAAAAAAAAAAAAAAAGAAGAGACATAGTCTCATACTTAACCCTTATAAAGAAAAGGTCTGGGTGGGAGTAGAGGATAATGAAAAATCTGAAGTTGTTGCACTGAGGCACACTGGTTTGTTTTTTTTTTTTTTTGGTGCTGGGGATCGAACTCAGGGCCTTGCACTTGCTAGGCAAGCATTCTAACCACTGAG
Organism: Hystrix cristata; assembly: GCA_004026905.1. Taxonomy (NCBI): domain Eukaryota; kingdom Metazoa; phylum Chordata; class Mammalia; order Rodentia; family Hystricidae; genus Hystrix; species Hystrix cristata. The sequence goes on along the minus strand of PVJO010002732.1, from coordinate 83,284 downwards.
CTAAATCCCCAGCCCCACAATGATTTTATAATGAGAGAGAAAGCAAACAGCAAAGTCCTAGTAAGGGAGACTTTACACCTTGGGGGATGGCTGGGATTACTGACATCCATTTTTCACAATCTGCTCCTGGAGCCCTCCTCAGACAGAAAGAACTCCTAGCACCTGCTCTGTGTGTGGTGAGTGCTTTGCATCCAAACTGTTTTGTGGTTATGTGTAGGAAAGGCAAGCATTAACCTGTCTCAGGGAAAACACTACACTGAGACAGTTATCAGAAAAATTCAAGTGTTTAAGGAAACCTCAGGAAGGTGCAGCAGCCTTGGAATGTGCTCTGTGGGCAGCTTACCTACAATGAGCCACATGCTATTAGAAGGGGAAATGACATTAATTTCTCACTTTATCCGTGAAACTATTCGTGGCCCCGCTCAGCCTGAAAAGCATTTAGGTTGGCTTCAACTCATCAGCCAGCGATGTAACAATAGCCGCTCATTTGGGAGCAATCCTTTGCAAGTTTACTTCCCTCCTCTTTGCCCAGCGTTGAGATCCTAAAGAGAAGCAGACCTAAATGATTAAGATGCAAACTGCTCAATAATCTTTCTTTAGAGTTACAGAACACAATACATCTGGTGACTTCGCATTACATCAGAATCAGTAACACCCTTCATTCTTTTTTTTTTTTTTTTGTGGTGCCAGGGATCGAAATCCTGTGCATCAACTAACATAAAGCATATAAATTGCTGTGATGTTTAAATTGCAGAAAAGTAATGTTCTTGTAACTAGCTCCAGGAGATCAAAATTATGATATTCCATCCAGAGGGGGAAAAAAGAGGTATACTCCCTGGATGACAAAGACCCCACTTTGCACGCAGCCTTTCCCTCCTTCTAAATGCCCTTCTGTGTACTTGAGTCCCCCCCTAACGGGACTTCGAAGCCAAAAGTCCCTGTATCTTCTTAGGGCTGGGCCTTCAATAAAACTGATTTCCTTCCCACCGACTCTCAGCTCCCAGGTATTGGCTTGCAAGCAGAAAGGAACCGGATCCAGGTCCAGAAAACAGAGTTTGCTACAGGTTTCTTCCTTGCAGGCCTTGGCAAAGTCTACCCAAGTTCTTAGTACATCCAGCTATACCTGGGTATATGTCTTGAGCCAGGTTAACCCAGTAACTTGAGAAAGCTACGAAGCTTTTCCAGGTGGGCCTTTGTGGTAAATGAGATTTGTTCAACTGACTAAAACCAGAAGCCTTGGAGGGTAGGCCTAAGAGCAAGGTCCTCATTCTGCCCTCGGAGTTCTGCAGCTGATAGCTGGTTCAGTGCTGTTTAAGACAAACCCAGTAGATTTGGTTCTAGTACCTGCTGGTCAGATTAGAACAAACTGTCCAGCAGAGTAGCATGGAAAATTTATCAGTAGCCAAATACAGAAAAACACAAGAGATGAAATTATGAGATGCAGACAAAAGAGCTTTGTGTTTCTGCACGGGTGGCACTTTCTGAATAAATGGTGCTAAATGAGCTGAGAAAGCCTTGGAAAATTAAGCTACAAGTGATAGATGGAGAACGCTAGAAACACTTGCCCAGCTCTGGAGGCGTGTGATCATACTTCAAGGGAATATGAGGCCCAGGACCTCGGAGACATCTTTAGTTCCAAATCTGGAGCCACCAGGGTCTTATCTGACTCCTGGACCGATATGATATTTACATTCCAAAAGAGGAGAGAACTCAGATCCTTCCCAGCCTGTCTCCAAATAGCAAAGGTTTTTCTCCCTCCCTTGGGGACAGACACCCTCCTTTCTCCTGCATATGAACAGAGAAAACTAGTCGGGCATGGTGGTGCAGGCCTGTAATCAGGAGGCTGAGGCAGGAGGATTGCTATGTGTCTAAAGCCAGCCTGGGCTACATAATGAGTTCAAGGCCAGCCTGAACTACATAGTGAGACCTTGTCTCAAAAAACAAAAAACAAAAAACAAGGGCTGGGAATTTAGCTCAGTGATTGAAGTGCTTACCTTGTAAGCACAAGGCCCTGAGTTCTATCCCCAGCACCAAAAAAAAAAACAAAAACAAAAACCCCAAAGCCAAAAAACATGCCCGAAAAAAAAAACACCAAAAAAAACCAAAAAAAACGTGCCTGGCGTGGTGGCACATGCCTGTAATCCCAGCACTTGGGAGGCTGAGGCAGGAGGACTGCCTTGAGTTTGAGCAGCCTGGGCTACATAGTGAGTTTAAGCCCGGCCTGAACTGCATAGTGTGACCTTGCCTCAAAAAAACAAAACAAAACAAAAAAAACAACCCAAAATCCAACCAAACAAAAAAAGTAAAAGGAAGGTATGAAGACACAGTTTCATGAGATACCACCACACCACCTTTTTAAAATTCTGAGACAATTTTGAGACAGGATGTTGTGGCAGGAGACAGACAGTGTGGGAAATCTTGGCCTTAGGTGCACAACAGATAGGAGGCCTTCTGGCCCTTAGAGACCATAAGAGCATCCTGCTCTCACCATATTTCCCTAATATACCAATACAAGCCTGAGAAATATGGTCCGATCTTCACGTATTTCTTTAACATGCTGACATGAGCCTTAAAAATAACTCCTGCCCTTATCACACTTCCTTGAGGAACAAGCGCTCTAACTGTTTAGAGTAATGGAGGGGAAACCCAGTCAGTATCACATCATCACTATTGGGGTTTTGACTCCCCGGTGGGCTTTGTCAACCATGTTGTTTCCGTCTAGGCCCACAGAGCGAAGAAGTCCCCCTGTGGGCTTGAGGGCACAGAATCCCAACTAATCAGACAGAGTCCAGGGGGTGGCCACCGTGACCAGGCCCCCGAGTCTAGAAAACAAGGAAAGCCAGTCCTGGGACTCCGTGCGGTGGCATCTCGGGCTGTGCCTGGCCCCCCACACACTTGAGGGTGCACTTTCAGTACTCCAGCTGCCATCTGAGCGCTGTCTGCAGAAATCTTCTAAGCATATTTAGCTCAAATCTAGAACAGACAGGGCTGCTCTGGGTCAAACTCACTGTGTCTTCTCATCAGGCCACTTCCACTCCGTGGCGTGGTGTATACTTTCCCTTTCATAAATCTCTGCCATTCTAACTGCTTCTGTGTGTCCTGATGAGCTCTTTGTTTGGGATACAAAGAGCTGGGTATCAGGTGAAGCTGGCACCTGCTGCGCAGGAACAATCTCGCTCAGCTGCTGAACTGCTCAGGACAGGCGGGCGGGAATTGATGATCCTCCTGCCTCAGCCTCTCAGAGTGCTGGGATCACAGGTGTGCACCGCCACATTCAACTAAGTAGAGGATATATTTTTGAGACAGGGTCTTGCTATATTGCCCAGGCTGGCCTCAAACTCATGATCCTCCTGCTTCAGCCTCCTGCATAGCTGGGATTACAGGCACTGGCATCATGCCTAGTTTCAAGTAGAGACTACTAATGAAGAGAAATTATGAAAGCTAAATAGACATTTTGAACTAAAAAGTACAATAACTAAGATGAATAAACCATTAGAAAGACTCAAAGGTAGATTTGAACTGAAAAAAGAATCAATGAGCTTGGACACAAACATAGAGGTTATGTAAGTAATTCAAAAAACAGGGAAGAGGCTGGGGATTTAGCTCAGTGGTAGAGTACTTGCCTGGCAAGCACAAGGCCTCGAGTTCAATCCCCAGCACCCCTGAAAAACAAAATAACAACAACAAAAAAAACCATAGGGAAAATAAAACAAAGAAAAATGAAGACAGCCTCAGAGATACACAGGATTCCTTAAGAGCACCAATCTACAGGTATGGGGAACATCAGAAAGAGGAGTAAAAAAAGGAGTGGAAAAAAAAATACTTGAAGAAATAATAGTAACAATTTCCCAAGTTGGCTGAAAAATCTATACATACAAGCTCAAAGAACTTCAAGTAGACAAATGCCACACACAGGCACATGCAAATAAAAATGATGAAAACCAAAGACAAAGAAAAAATCCTGAAGCAGCAAGAGGGAAAACTCATCACATGCAAGAGAATTCCCATAAAATTAAAAACTGACTTCTCATCAGGGATGAAAGAATAATCTCTTCTTTCCAGATAAAATTAATAAAGATGAATATTAAAACCCCATACTGGGGCTGGGGATTTAGCTCAGTGGTCAGAGTGCTTGCTTAGCAAGCGCAAGGCCCTGACTTCGATCCCCAGCACTGAAAAAAAAAAAAACAAAAAAACAAAAAAACAAAAAAAACCCATACTATCTATTTTATTTTTATTTTATTTATTTATTTTTTTTTTTGGTGCTGGGGATTGAACTCAGGTCCTTGTGCTTGCAAGGCAAGCACTTTAACCACTGAGCTAAAATCCCCAGCCCCCATACTATTTTAAAAAGTTAAAGTTGAATGACTTATTAACACCACAGTTAGAGGACAATTATATTAGTAAGTGAGCTAAGATACACATGATTAAATTTATTCATGGAGCATTAAACTTTTAGAATGTTCCTCTTTCTACAATGTCCCATTCTTTCTTCAAAGATGGAGTTGCGTTTGACTGGTGTGGAGACCTGTGTCCTCTGCTTCCCCCCATCCTCTGTACCTCCGCCCTGTGTAACGAGCTAGCGCTCAGTAGGTAATGTTGTCCCTGTAGCTACAGCCCTCCCCACACTCCCTAAAACTCTAAGACGGCTGACACAACTACCAAAGGTCTGGGAACAAAATGTCAGATGCCACGGGATCCCAGGTGAATGTCAACTTCTTGTTTGTCTTGTTTCTTTGAGACAGCGTCTCATTATGTAGCTGATGTGAGCAGGACAGAAGCCATCTTATGCTTCTGTCTGGTTCTAAACTTACTTGGAATCTAAACCAGCTTGTGATAAGCACACAGTGTGCCTGTGTGATAATTTGTGTGGTAATCATATAGTGTGATAACCACATGGCCTGTGTGCCAAAAAAATTTATCTTGTGAACCCGTTCAAGAAACTTATTAAAGGGGCCGGGGACTTAGCTCAGTGGTTAGAGCGCTTGCCTTGCAAGCACAACGCCCTAGGTTCGATCCTCAGCACCAAAAAAAAAAAGAAAAGAAAAGAAAAGAAACTTATTAAAATATTTTCTAAAAACATATATTTTACCATAAAGAAGAATATATTTCTACCACAACAGGATTAGCACATATTGTTTGTACATCACTGTAAGATTAGCACATACTGTTTTTATCAAAGTGCCCAAGGCATAAAAGATGAAGCCTCCGGCTGCTCTTCAGCTCGGTCTTCTGGCTCAGTGTCTGTGGACGCTGGCCCAGGTACTGTTCTTCACTGTCTGTGACCATCACTCTGGCCGTCCGAAACACCCCACTTGGCCCCCCAGCAGCTGTACCAGTCTCCAGATCGCTGAGCTCTATTCCAGTGCTGCCACTGGATTCCTGCATTCTCATGGCCTATTGGCCAGGTGGAAGAAAGATTTTGTGCTATTGGCGCCACCTCCAGCTTCCAGCATATGCTATAGGTGAGCTCCCCTCTGTTTTGCTGTGAATGTAATCAATGCTCAATAAACAATTGCATTCGGGAGACTGCTCAACTCTTGGGATCTTTGGCAGACATGCCAACTCCCTTTGGCCCCTCTGAGCCTGGGTGACCTAACTCAGAGGGCCTTTTGGCTTCAAGAGTGACCTCCACATCCACTTAAGACAGTAGTTCAGGCTGGCCTTGAACTTGTGGCAATCTTCCTGTCTCAGTCTCCCAAGTGCTAGGATTACAGATGTGCACCACAAAGCCTGGCTTTTCATTAAAATTTAAAACTTCTATTCTTCAATCTGGGAGAAAATCTTTGCAAGATATATATCTGATAAAGATCTTGTGTCTAAAATATATGAGGAAGGGCTGGGGATGTGGCTCAATGGTACAGTGCTTGCTTAAGCATACCTGAGGCCCTGGGTTCAATTCCCAGCACTGGGGAGGTGTGTGTGTGTGTGTGTGTGTGTGTGTGTATATATATATATATATATATATATATATATATATATATGTAACTCCTATAGTTTAATATGAAAAACCTTTTAAATAGGCAAAAAAATTAAACAGATTTATTAAGGAAGACACAAAAATGCTAAATAAGCACATGAAAAGATGGTCAGCTCGTCAGGTGCTAGAGAAATACAAACTCAAACCGCAGTGAAATACCACTATCCCCCTGTTAGGATTGCCAAAAATACCAGTACCAAATGCTAAACTGGAATGCTCATCCATTGATGGTAGGAATGCAAAATGGTACAGTCACTTTGGAAAACAGCCCTCCTGCCCACACACAGACATGAAAACATGACCACGCCAAGCCCTGTAGGTATTTATTGTAGCTTTATTCATAATCACTAGTCTGTCAGCAGTGCGAATTTCCATCAGCTGCATGAACTGGTGACCATACAGTGGAACCTTGACACAATATCACTCAGAAACCAAAGGAATGAACTACCAACAGCATATTGATGAATCTCAAAAATATCATCCTAAGTGAAAGAAGCCAGACACAAAAGACTACATACTGCATGATTCATTTATAACATGACAGAAAAGGCAAAATTCTAGGAAGAAAGTTAGAGCAGCAGTTGCCAGGGCTGGGGCAGGGGCAGGGGTGCGGACCGACCACAAATGGTCCCTGAGAAACGTGGGGTGATGGAAATGTGCTATATCATAATTGTGATAGAGCTTACACAACTGTGTACACCTGTCAAAGCTCAGGCATACAGACCTAAAAAGGGTCCACCTTTCTGCATGCAAATTATACTTCACTAAACTTCTTGAAAAGTAGCCCGAATACTTCATGTTAAAAAAATAACTTAGCAGTAACTGTAATTATAGAAGAGCAGCGAGGAGTGGAAAAAGCTGCGTTGCCAGGCCCCACCTCCTCTTTTCTGTCACACCAACACCGTTGCTGCCTGTGGATTCAGACGGGGGCAGTCAAAGGCTTGTTTTGTTAAAGACAATTTCACAAGGGGCTTCCTGACTGTTAATTAACTGCCAAAGAAATGGTGCAGAGCCATGGAGAGGGTCCTTGCTTCAACAAGAAGAAAAGATCCTTTTGTATATTTTCCCCTAAAAAGTAAGAGTAAATTTTTCAAAAAGTCAATTATCATAGAATGACCTTAATTTTATAAGTTATCTTCACAAGCAGTTTCTCTCTCCCCATCTGGCAAAGGCTGCTTGATTTAGAGACCTCTTCATGTGGTAAAAGCCTTCTCGGAGCCTGCTGTTGGCTGCAGGTACAGGGAGTAACATGTTCAAATTGGTATTTCCACGTTCTGATGATGTGCTGGCTTGGGAGCAGGGCACACACGGTGACTGCCGTTTATAAGGGAGGCCTGCACTGCCTTGGGTCATAGAATTGAGGCTCATCAGACTCCAGGTCCAGTCCTCCTCCCACGGCCCTGGCCCACTCGGTCCTCCACAGACACACCTCCCTGCGAGCAGGGTGCCCAAGCGGGGCTGACTTCAGCCTGCTTACGCACCATTCGAAGGGCTCTGGGACAGCGGCCCTCTGCAGGGCAGGGCAAGCTGACCACCTCCTTCACAGGAGAGTGCTCCAAGAATGCCTCAGCCAAAAAGGGATCCCATGGAAGGGTGAGCTCAGAGCGCTCACATCCACAATCAGCTTGTCAAGGGCTCCTGAGCCTTCGCACTGACAAAGCTGACTTAATTAATGCTGGTTTCCATGTAGCTCGCTCAGTTAGGAAACTCATGTAAACCTATTTACATCCCACTGAGCTACGGTTATGCACACTCACAGCAATGCCCTTAACGTCCTTGCATTTGTGTTTATTCATAACCTTTTTAGAAAACTTTTGTTTCCAAGAAAAAAATGATACACACACTGTGCTAAACCTATAGGAAAATGGGGTTGGGCAGACCTGTCCACAGTGCAGTAGAAGGGTAAAGTATCCCCAGAAGGACCAGGTAGCCAGGTGCCGGGTGGTTTCCAGAGAGGCGCAGAAGGCTGCTGGGCTGTGCAGGGTAGGAGAGAGAGGCTCGTCACTGGCCATCCTTTTGTGTGAAATTAAAACCAAATTAAAATAACAGGTACTAAAGAGACCAATACAAACTTTAAAATTATAAAAATATTCACTGGTACATGTGCACACACATGCCCCTGAGTGTCATAATGCACATGAGAGATAAAATAACCACTGCTAATATTTGTGGTTTTACTCTAGTTTCATGTGTCTATTTTTGCTTTTCTTCCCTGTTATATCCAAGAAATCACGGCCAAGGCCTGTGCCATAAGATGTCCCCCATGGTCTCTTCCAGTTTTAGCATTAGGTCTGTGTCAAGTCTTTAGTTCATTTTTAGTTGAGTTTTGCACACAGCGCAGGGAGAGGACAGAACATCATTCTTTGGCATGCGGATATCCCAGGGCCCCGGCATCGCATCGTCTGTGGAGAGGCCACTCTTCCCACTGTGCTCCCGGCACCCTTGCTGAATGTCAGACATTGTTTCTAGACTCTTCTGTTTGACTGCTGTACATGTCTGTCTTTATACTCGTCACATTTTTAATCGCTGCAGCTTTATAATACATTTTGAAATCGAAGTGTGACATGCTAGCCTTGTTTTAGCTATTCAGGATCCTCTGTGATTCCATATGAATTTTAGAACTGTTTTCTAGCTCTGTGAAGAATGCCAGTGGGACTTTTGTAGAGATTGTATTGGATCAGCTCATTTTGGGTGGTATGGACATTTAAACAATATTGTCTTCCAATCCATGAACATAGGATGAAATTACTTCAACAAAATAAAGGTCATAACTAGGTGTGATGGCACATACCTACAATCCCAGCACTCTGGGAGGCTGAAGCAGGAAGACAGCAAGTTCAAGTCCATCCTGGGAGTGATGGTTGATTGATTGTGTCAACTTGTAAGAGAAGTTTAACTAAATTGTCTCAGCAATTCCACACCCTGGGTGTAGAAGATCCACTCTAGGGCGGCTCATCGCCTGGAAGGTATCAAAGGGAAATGGACCTTCACTTTGGACCTAATCTCCTGGCTTCCATCACAGACCTATTGGGCTCCGGAAAGGAACTCGTACAGGACACTGCAGTGAGCTACAGACCTTCCACTGGACCCTTTGGATCTCCAGTGTGCAGATGGACCCTCTGCACTCTTCTGACCTTGCAGGTAGCCCTTGTAAGCCAATCTGTAAATTCTTTTTTGTTGTTGTTTTTTGTTTTTTGGTGCCAGGAATCAAACTCAGGTCCTTTTGCTTGCTAGGCAAGCACTCTAAACACTGAGCTAAATCCCCAACCCCTGTAAATTCTTATATATTTATATATCTTGTATTACATCGGTTTCTCTAGTAAGTACTGACCGAGACACTGGGAAACACAGCAAGACCTAGTCACAAAACACTTTTTAAAAAAGGCTGGGGAGGGGGTGGGGATTTAGCTCAGTGGTAGAGCGCTTGCCTAGCAAGCACAAGTCCCTGAATTTGGTCCCCAGAATACTCCTCCCCCCCCGCAAAAAAACCCCTGGGGATGTAGCTCTGTGTGGAGGCCTTGCACTGAATTTCCAATACCATTAAATCAATCAAGTAAAAATAAGGTCATATATGAAAAGCCCACAGCTAACATCTCACTCAACAGTGACAATGGAAAGCTTTTCCTCTAAGACCAGGAACAAGGTAAGGGTGCCCACTCTTGCCACTTTTGTTCAGCAAAGTACTGGAAATCCTAAGCAGAGTGAGCAGGCAAGAAAACGAACAAAGGCACCCAAATCTGAAGAGGTAAAATTATCTCTGCTCACAGATGACATGATCTCACATATAGACTGCACAGAAAAATCTGTTAGAAGGAATTCAGTTGAGTTATGCGAGACACAATCAACACAAAAAAAGAAGTAATGATATTGTACACTAACAATGAACTCTCCCAAAAGTAAATTAAGAAAACAGTTAGGTGTGGTGGCGCATTCCTAAAATCATAGCACTCAGGAGGCTGAGACAGGTGGATCACTGCACATTTGAGGCCAGCCTGGGTTACACTGTGAGTTCAAGAACAGCCTGAACTACATAGTGAGACCCTGTCTCAAAAATAAATAAATAAATAAATAAATAAATAAATAAATATTTAGTCATATACTCAACTAAGGAGGTAAAAAACTTGTATGCTGAAAACTATAAAACATGGACAAAAGAAAGATGACACAGTTAAGTGGAACAACAGCCTTGTGTTTGCACCGTACACTTTTCACAGTGTGTTTACAGATGGCCTCTCATCTGCAGCTGAAGCCACCGGAAGTGGAAGGGGAGGTGAAATGCATGAGATCAGGGACAGAAGAGCAAACTCTGGGGGCCTGCCTGGCCTTTGAGCTCTTCCCATAGCCATGCTCAGAAAGCAGACCCAACACTTAACAAGGACCCAGCAGCACAAGCTCCACTAGGCCCATGGGGTCCCACCTGGCCCTCAAAAGCACCCTGCCATCTTCGATGAAGACAGCACACACCTACGGCGCACGTGTATATCAGGTAATCAGGATGACAGATGTAACCCTATACATGCACTTCACTGTTCAGTACCCTGCGGTGACCTCAAGCTCGATACCCTTAGATTCTCGCAAGGCCAGCCACAAACCAGCCTTCTCCGTCCACATCCCACTCCCTGCGCTGGCCAAGCTCAGCTGGGACACACACCTTCCCTCACTACTTAAATGTGCTTGTCACTAAACTACAATCCACTTCTTTGCATCTTAGCACAGGCATCACTTCTCCAGGAGGCAGGAGCCTGACCAACACAGATACAGACATGCACAGACAGACTCTCAGCCAGCTGTTTTCCTGCAGCTCCCCCTAACCCCTCATTGGCTGTGAGCTCCTAGGCGTCAGGGACGAGCTGTTTGTCCCTCTGCGGTGACTGACCATTCTGCGGCTGGGCGCACAGTACATGCTCAGTGCATACCTGATGGATGATCGTGTGAGCCAGGGGGACCCGGCATGGTGTGCTTTGCAAAGGGGGACTGGTAGGCATTAGAGAGTTCAGATGCTGGAGCAGGACTTGGGGGAGGCACAAGTCCCCCATTTGTGGGAAGATTTTACACAACTTCAACATGGGCTCTTATCCACCTGTCCCTGGGACTCTATCACAGGCGAGCATAAGGCCAGGAGCCGGGACACCTCAGCAGTCAACAGAGGCAGGGCGAGCAGGAAGCAGAAGCTCCAAGAAGTGAGACACTGTCCGGGGGCTCATGGTGACTGAGAGGCAGGGCTGGTTCTAAACTCACACATTAGAATCTCAGCACAGGGCAATTCAGACAGTGCTTGACTAGGACAAAGGGCTGTGGGTCTGGCCAGCATCATGGAGTCTGTGATACATCAGGAGGGATGCAATGTTACCAGGAAGGACGAGATAAAAAGACAGACACAAGGCAGACACGGTGGTGCACACCTGTGGCACAGACCTCATCATGAAGGCTGAGGCAGGAGGACTGCCAATCTGGACAACTTAACAACAACAATAAAATTGATGTGTCAAAACAACAATAACAACAAAAACAAAATAAAAAGAGCTGGGAATGTAGCTCACTGGTAGAGGACCCTGGGTTCAATCCCCAGTACTCACCATAAAAACAAAACAACAACGAAAACTTAAAATTATAATTACTATCTGATCCAGCAATTCTATTTCTGGGTATACACCCAAAAGAATTGAAGGCAGGAACTTTAAGAGATAGTTGTATGCCCAGATTCACAGCAGCATTAATCAAAATACCCCAAATGTGGAAGCAACCTAAGTGTCCATCAAAGAATGAACAGATAAACAAAATACAGTATATACACACGATGGTATATTATTCAGCCTGAAAAAGGAAGGAAATTGCAGCTGGGGATGTGGCTCAGTGGTAGAGCACTGGCTTATCATACACAAGGCCCTAAATTCAATCCTCAGCATCACACACGGAAAAGGAAATTCTGACACATGCCAAAAAACAGATGCTCCCAAAGACATGAGTTCGAGGCCAGACTGGGCTACATAGTGAGTTGGAGGCCAGCCTGAACTGCATAGTGAGACCCTGTCTCAAACAAACAAACGAAAGTTTAACTGAATGGGAAGACTGGCAATTTAGCTCAGTGGTAGAGCACTTGTAGTAGTGCAAGGTCCTGTGTTTGATCACCAGCACCAGAAAAAAAAAAAGAATTGACTAGGCAAGTCACAGGCTGGCTGGACCACATTTGCAAAGTATATATCTAATAAAGGACTGGTATTTGAGATACATTAAAAGCTCCTACAATTGAATAATAAAATGACGATCCAATTTTTATTTTATTTATTTATTTTGGTGCCAGAGATCAAACTCAGGGCCTTGTGCTTGCTAGGCAAGCATTCTAACCACTGAGCTAAATCTGCAAACCCCCAACTTTTAAAGAGAGTAAAAGATTAGACAACACTTCATAAAGGAAGTTAAAAAGCACATCAAAGTGTGCTTCATACCATTAGTCATCACAAAGTACAAATTAAAACTAAAAAATACCACACTACATACTACACAACAGCAGAAGAACTGAAATCAAAGAGATAGCATCAAATGTTGGCAAAGACGTGGAGAAACTAGAACTGTCTCACTGTCTGCAGGAGTGTAAAACTATACAATCATCTTAAAAAATAGCTATGCAAAACTAAATATAACCTCTAAGAGTGAATAATGCCTCTGCAAGATGTGGACCCAAGAGAAATAAAAGCATTAAAAATGCGTCCATGAAGGGTTGGAGATTTAGCTCAGTGGCAGAGTACTTGCCTAACAAGCACAAGGCCCTGAGTTCTATCCCCAGCATCACCCCGACCCAAAATGTGTCCATGAATATTTGTACATGCCTTATGTCTGACAGCCATCAAGCAGAGATGGGTTTCCTGTCTGGCTCCCTTGGTGGGTGTCCCTGGACCCCAGGGCTTGGCTCTCGCTCCACAGGCAGCACTAAGCATATCCTGTGCCTGCCAGTGCAGGCAGCGAGGACCCTGTGAGTCCCATGAGTGACTGGCCACCAGAGTTGATCCTTGGGGAGCCTCCTCTGTGCTCTGGCCCCCACCCCTCCACATATAGTTCTCACTACTTCGTCCCAGGCTCCTTGACCCAAGGGGCTCAGAAGGCCATGACGAGTCCCCTTTGCGTATCTTTTGCTTTTGTTTTGATTCTGTTTTTGAGACAGGGTCTCTCTATGTAGCTCAGGTTGGCTTTGAAATCGTAGTGATCCTTCTGTCTCAGCCTCTGGAATGCTGGGATTACAGGTGTGTGCCACCATACTCGGCATGTGAGTCTTTTGCTAACCAAGCCCTTTTTATATAAATAAAAGAGGACTAAAAAATTCTATTAGCTACTTAGTCCTACAAGATGCCCTATTGCCATTCAGATAAAATTTCAGAAACAAGGCGGAATAGGAGTCACTGCAACCCTTTCGTCACCATCTCCCACATGCTGTGTCCCCCACACCATCCTCAAAGTCACAGGACAAGTCAGAGAGTACCTCAGAGAGTTGCTGATCAGCAACCAGGTACCCATGAACTGTTCCTCTTCTCCCAAACCAGGTGTAAAGATAGAATCTGGCCTGGTGTGGTGGCGTATGCCTGTAATTGCAACATTCAGGAGGCTGAGGCAGGAGGATCACCGTGAGTTTGAGGTTAACCTGGACTACACAGTAAGTTCAAGGTCACCTAAACTACACAGTAAGATCCTGTCACAAAAGAAAACAAAACAAAGATTCAGGAAACAGTCAGTGACATCTAGCACTAATTTGTAAGTGGCCTCTACACTCTCAGAGCACTGGCCTTTTTTTCTTTTTTTTCTTTTTTCCTTTTCAGTGATGGGTATTGAACCAGCACTGAAGGCCTCACACTTCGAGGCAAGCACTCTATCCCTGAGCTATAGTCTACCTCCAAGTCCTTGCAATTTTCCTCCATACCTCTCTATGATTGGAAGGCTGCACTCAGAGCCTTTTTGAGGAACAAGGAGGAGAATGTGGAAAGGTATGAAGATCTTCCCATCACCTTCTGTCAGCCAGCTGGTCTTCGGGACCCCTCAAAGCACACCCAGGGAATTCTTGCCCAAAGAAGCAGAAGGCGCAAGGCTGCATGCGTCACTGCCAGCGGACAAGATTGTGCCCAGACAGTTTTGGGAGCCTCCCTCAGCTACTCCTCTCAAGCTGAGGGAGCAAACTGGCTGACTCCACTCTCCCTTCAAGCAAGTCTGAAGGAAAGGTGCATTAAAACACAGAAAGAGACCAGTCCTGGGCATGAGAGTGAATTCATGAAGTCAGTATTGAAATAAGAGCTATAGACATCTGGGGCATTTTTATTCAGTAAGAAAAGATGCTGGGCTCTGCAGGGGGTGAGAGGGTGGGGACACTTCGGTGTAAATTTCAGGAGAAAGGGCTGGAGATTTAGCTCAGTGGTAGAGTGCTTGCCCAGCAAGTGCAAGGCCCTGAGTTTGATCCCCAGCACCAAAAAACAAATAAACAAACTTATCTTTTCCAGGAGAAAAGGAACAAACTTATTTGGCCAAGTGGCCTCCCACCACTAACCTTTTGGGTCCTAGTAGGTGTGGCCTCAGAGGAGCACCAGTCCCCCAGATAAATGCAGGTCTCCCCACCTTGTGACAACACCCCTCCCTCCTCACACAGAGTCAGTTGAGTAAGCAGCTGTTTCTCAGCCACTTCTACAACTCAGGCTTTCATCTGTTAATGCCATTTGCTAATGAAAACAAAAACAAAACACTCGAGGACTACAGCACAAAAGAAAAGTCAGCGCCTTGTCATCCAACTAAACACCCAGTGTCCCTTGTTTTTTAGGAAAAATACTCTCTGCTTCAGAAACTTTTGTTCCCTAGAGGAAAGCTTGAGGTAGAGAAAGTGAAGAGGGAGAGAAAATGCACAAAATGTGGAGCATACATAAACCCTGCAGGCCTTACAAAAGGTGATCAAAACATATGGTGAGTGTTTAAAAAATTTATTACACCATAAAAAAAAGTATTACACTAAAAGACATATTGTCATTCATCCCCCTCCGGATACTCCAACTCGCTGCAAACACACTTATCCCATCGTTCTAGCCACTCTCTGCACCTGCTATGGAGTCCTCTGTTACCTCTTTTGAGTGCGATCAAAACTACAGTGAATGTCGCTGCCCAGGGCCATCCCTGGAAAGGCAGGCTAGGCTTACAGAAACATGATGGGGTGTCCTCACCCACCCTATTCACCGGATCTGGTACCATGAGACTTCTGCTTCTTCCCCAAAGTCAAAATAACCAAAGAGAGTGAAAGTTAGGAATCAATTCAGGACATGGTTGTGGCCATGACAACTAAAGACACTCCCGAAAGAAGACTTCCAGAACTGCTTTAGAAGGTGACAGAGAATGCCAAGTGTGTCTGAAACCAAAGGTGGGTTTTGAATGGAATTAATACCAATGTGCCTTTTGCTGTAATAAACTGTCTTACCTAAACACGGTTATTTTTCGATCACACCTTGTACCTTCAGGTCTGTACCTGGGACTTGGGTCACTCACGTCTGCTTGGCCAGGATGCTCCATCCTCAAGTCTTGAAAGCCCCAGGAGTCCCAGGTCCAGAGCCCCAAGAGAAGGACCCCTGAGCGCAGCTGGGTTAAAGAAGCTGGCCTCCCTCTTCCTCTCCCTGCATTTTCTGTCTCTGGGACTGGCAGCCCTCCATGGCCTAAGAGCTGCCCTGCCAACTCTTCTCTACTGATCTGACCCCAGGGCCCCAGGTCAGATGGTAATTAGCCATCCTATTCAAAAGCAAAGCACCACTCCAGCCATTCATCACTTGTCATCACATCAGCTCTTTCCCCATTTTGCTCCTCAAAATGTCCTCACGTTTAACCCTTTGGCAGGAATGCCTGTCCAGCATGTGCAAGGTCCTCACACAAATCTCAGCGCTGAAAAAAAAAAAAGGTCCTCTTGAGTAGTCTGTCTAAATTCTGGCTAGATGTCCAAATTTTTTTGTTGTGTTGTTTCAGTTTTTTGTATTTTTTTTTTTTTAAATTTTTGGTGCTGGGGATCGAACTCAGGGCCTTGTGCTTGCTAGGCAAGCACTCTAACCACTGAGCCAAATCCCCAGCACGTTTTACTTTTTTGAGACAGGGTCTTGCTACATAGTTCAGGCTGGCCTTGAACTCACTACGTAGTCCAGAGTAATCTTGAACTAACAGCAATCCTGCTTCGGTCTCCTGAGTGCTAGGATTACAGGTGTGTACCTCCGTGCCCAGCTAGATGTCCAAACTTTGTAAGGCATCAAAAACCTCGAAGTCATTCCTGCCAAGAGACCTAAGTCAGGTCTGATGACCCAGAAGAAAGACCACTATGTTGCATACCCTATCCATACAATACAGTGTCCACTGCATCCAAGTTGTGCTATGAGGCCACATTACCTAGTAGGTGGTGCAGGATGGGGGCACCTGTGATGTTGTACCCCATCTTTCGGAAGGCGGCGAACAGCACCCACCCAGAAACCAGTACCGTACAGGGCTCAGAAAACAACACCCCAAAGTATGGTACTTTGGCATTCAGATTACTTGGAACTAAAGGACACTGGATGGCTTCAGAAGCAGTCTCTTTCCAATCTTTCCCAAGACAGGCCACAGATAGAACTTAAGGGCTCCTCTTCCTGCAGGTGGGCCACAGGAACTAGAACCCCTTTCCTTCAAAGACGCTCTTCCCCACCTTTCTGTGTGAGAGCTGGCTGTAGAGGAATTCTCTGAGCTACCCCGACCACAGCAGATTGTAAGAGGGATCCTGTCCTATACACCACACAGCCAGGCCCTGCTGAGGCTCCCGCCTTAGTCTACTGCCATTAGGTCACAGCTTTCTGTCCGTCACGTGTCTATACGGCTGGCCATGCTTCATCTTTACTAAGCATAAAAATGGAAAGTTTTCCCTGGGTCTTTGGGTCTTCATTGGTTTTAAGGGGGTTAGGGTGTAGTTCAGTCATAGAGCACGTGCGAAGCCCTGAGTTCATCTCCAACACCACAGAAAATAAATATATAAATGTGCTATGCTTTTCTTGTGTTAATCTGTCTTGTGTCAAGTCCACCGTGACCGGATAGGTGTCACACCATTCTGTCCCTATACCAGCTTCCCCCATTGCTGGACCGACCCAGACGGTGGCACTGAAGCTGCATGTGACTCGCATTTCACCCCAGGTCTGGAGCCCGGCTGCATCCCACTCCCCCTCCTCCGGAATCTACTCTATGACCACCCTTTGAGAGAGGGTGGGGGAACCAGAGATGGCAACCACTAATTCAAACCAGAGAAACCCAGGACACAGAAATGAAAAGAGTTTTTCATCCAGTCTGTCTGAAAGACCCCTTCCCAGTGAGGATTTTGGCTTGCCTACTAGGCTCACTGCTCTCCCAGCCAGAAACCTATTTTCTCCACTCACTTCTGTATGTAAAAGGAGATGAAATGTGCATGTGTGGTTTTGCAATGAGCTTTTTTCCTTTTTTTCTTTTTCTCCTCTTTAAGGGAAGAAAAGTGGGGACAGAGGCGGGGCAGGGACAGACAACATGGGGGTGAGAAGCCAAGGCTCAGTGGCACCAGCCTGGGCTGCGGCAACACCAGCCCCCCTGGACAGAGGACACATGGCATCAGGAGCCTCCTGCTGCCTGTTCTCTTGGCCCTAGGGGGCCTAAAACAAATGTTTATTTGCTGCTCCTCCTCAGGAGAAAGCGGATTTTATGCACCAAGATAGAGGGGCTCCTTGGTAGGAGTCCAAACACAGGGCTGGAACAACTGGTGAACAGTCAGCAATACACCATTAACTGGCCCTGCAACCCCACATAAATGCAAACAGAAGGAGGCTGTCACTGGGCGCTTACATCGTGGCTTTAGATCAGGGAGCACTCACAGGGGCAGCGGTTCCATACCAACAGAAGCTACAATATGCTGTTTTCTAACAAAACTGTTTCAAAAGATAGGGAAGGTGGAAGGTGGAAACTTCTCTGTTCAGCTGGGCGGACAGAATGTGTCCTGAGCACCACCTATTTCGTTTTTTGTGGCAATAAATGCCCCCGACCTTCTCCTAAGCCCTGATCTAAGATCACCACACTATCCAGTACAGCAGGGGATGAAACCGCAGTGTGGCACCCACTGGGAGTTGTGTGTGTGTGTGTGTGTGTGTGTATGAGAGAGAGAGAGAGAGAGAGAGAGAGAGAGAGAGAGAGAGAGAGAGAGACACAGAGAGAGAGAGAGAGAGAGAGAGAGAGAGAGAAGGAGAGAAGGAGAGAAGGAGAGAGGGAGGAAGCAGCAGTCTGACCTGGCAGATGCAGGTCATCGCCTTGGGGTGTCCATCCTAGGCGCCCCATAGTCTTGACAGGGGTCCCTGTTTTGTGACCAGCTCTGACAACCAGGGTAAAGCCTCTCTCAGAGAGTACGGCTGCTCTCCCGCTAGGAACCTGTGGCTCTCGGATGTAAGAGTCATTCTGGTGACCCCACAGCGGCCAGGTACACCCGGGCTGTAGCAGCGTCTGCGTCCTGACTGGGGGCCGGTCTCCTCCAGGCACAGCCTGTGTCCCCGGCCCCGGCTCCCGGTCGCCCGTGGCCCGGGGAGGTCTCGCGGGACATCCTCCCGCCGGGCCCCGCACTCACCCACTGCCCTGATGCGGAAGCCTCGTGGCGGGCGCAGCGCCCGGCGGCGCCAGGCGTCGCGCAGCACCTGCAGGCAGGCGGGAGGCGCGCGCACCAGCAGCACGGCGCGGCGCAGCCAGCCCACGAAGGCCAGGCGCGAAGCGGCGCGCGCCAGCCGGGCGTCCCAGGGACAGCGCGCGTTAGCGCGGCGGAAGGCGCGGAACACGGAGCGCCCGCCCGGCTCCTCAGCCGCCTCCACCGCCTCCCGCTCCTCCAGCGGGCCGAGCACCAGCGCCAGCGAGCCGGGCGCCAGCTGCACGGGCCGGGCCATGGCCGGGAGCCCGCCGCCTCAGCTGCCCTGGCCGCCCCTCACGGCCCGCAGGAGCGATGGGCGGACTCGCGGCGCCTGCGGCCAGGCCTAGCCCGGCGCGGGGGGCGGGGCTGGGGGCGGGGACGGGGAGGGGCCCCCTGGCAGCTTTTCCCAGTCCCAGGGGAGCCCCGCAGCCCTGAGCGCCACCTGTCGCCCCCCGAGTCCCCAGCTCTGGCAGGGCCGGGGTCGCAGCCGCCGCCTCGGCTTTGGGGAGCTCTCCGTGAGCGAGGGCGCGAGAGACAGCGGGCGGCGCCGCGGGGCGCGCTCCGCCGCTGGGCGAGAGACCCGGTGTGAGGCTCGGTTCTGCTCCCAACCAGTGTACGCAGGCTATTCGCTTGTGTGTCCTCTGTGCTGCCCAAAGTCATATTTTTACAGGGTGACCTGAGGACGCTCTCATCCATGGTGTGCTAGGATCTTCTCCCCATCCGGGGTTCCGTATTTTTGAGAAAGGAGGAAAGTGTTGTAGAAGTGCCCCCCACCAAGGGTGAGGCGAGCGGCAACATGTATGGGACCGCCCCGGATTGCACGGCCAGATTCAAAGAAGACTGAAACCGTCTGCCCTTGTAGGGAGCTCCTGGGGCAGAGGAAGGACAGACAGCCTGTGATCTCTGCTCTGGCGAGACTGAGGCGGGTGCCTCAGAGCAATGAGCGACAATCCGAGTCCTAAGGAACGAAGGCGCTGGACCCCAATCCTAGGTGAGTGCTCCTTGAGGAAGAAGCATTTGAAGAGAGACCTCAGTGCCAGGAAGGTAGTGCAGGCCTGAAATCCCAGCATTCGAGGAGACCGAGGCAAAGGGGGTCATGAGTTTGAGCCCATCCTGAAGATGCAAGTATTGTAACATCTGAAAAATCCCCGAATCCAAATCTTTTCTGGTCCCAAGCATTCTGAATGAGGGATACTCAAATATTATTATCCCTGTTTTTTTCACAGAAAAGCAAAGTGCATCTAGTTGAATTAAGTATTTCCCACTCATATGAAGTAAAATGGGAGACAGGACACCACTAGGTCGGGCTTCCCTCTGACAAATAAACCCAATTTAATAGCTTTTTTTACTCAGTAGTTAGAGTGCCTGACTTGTAAGCACAAGGCCCTGAGTTCGATCCCCAGCACAAAAAAAAAAAAAAAAAAAAAAAAGCTTTTTTTAAAAAAAAAATTCTTTGTGGCTAGGGATTTAGCACAGTGGTTAGAGTACTTGCCTAGCAAGTGCAAGGCCCTAAGTTCAATCCCTAGTATAAATAAATAAATAAATAAATAAATAATCTGTGAGACAGTGTCTCACTAAGCCACTATGCTCCTGCCCAGGCTGGCCTTGAATTTGTGATTCGCCTGCCTAGGCTTCCCAGCGTGCTGGGATTACAAGTATGCACCCATGCATGGCTGCTCACACTATTTTTTCTGCCTAGAAAAATTGTTGCCCTTTATTTACCATGGGGTTTCCACAAAACTGGACTCACAAAATCAGTGACACATCCAGAAAGATCTGATCTGCTCTCAAACACACTGTTAATGCTTTCTTAATACTTGTGTGTTAAGGGCTATAATATTTAGTTACCTGTCTCATCGGGCAACCCGGAGTCCTTGACAGTCAGGCTCCAGCTGAAATCATCCCAACACCTAGCACAGCGTCTAGAACACAATTTCCTTTGCCTGGTATCCAATCGGGCTAATTAGTACTTGATGCCCTCTCACCAGCTGGTGTCACTGCACACATCCAGCTTGGAGGTCAGCCAGCAGTCAGTGGCCATGGCAAAGCCTCAAGAAACAGCCTCTTCACCCAGACATCTGGGTTCCAGCGGTTTCTTTCATCTGGTTACAGCACACGTTAGAGTGAGGATGATGCTTGGATCAACTGCCTGAAGAGTTTGTTTTCACACCAAACTTCACGGGCCGAAGTGCCCTTCCCTTAACTCAGAAAATCAAGCCTTGCCACTCAAGGCTGATAGAGAAAGCACTTCCTATCTCGTTTCTATTTAAAAAAAAATTTTTTTTGTTTCTCTTTATTATGCTCTTCTATGGCACCTTATTTCCCTTTACCAGAAAGCAACAGGCAAACCTGGAGACTTGTTTGGCTTTGAGAGGGAAAAGTGAGGCTTTGCCAAGCAACTGCGTTGATGCAAAGTGCAGAGAAAAGGAGGTGAGGGGTAGGGGATGTTAAAGAAAAAATTATTGATGACTCTTGCTCAAACGCTAAGGAAGACTCTTCAGGGGACCATGAAGCCAGTCATGGGGGCACACACCTGTAATCCCAGGTGTGTGGCTCTGGGAGGCTGAAGCAGGAAGATCACATGTCCTGGCCCAGCCCGGGCAACTTAAATGACTTAGTGAGATCTTGTCTCAAAATAAAAAAATAAAAAAACAGCCTGGGGACATAGCTCAGTGCTAAGGCCATGGGTTCAATCTGCAGTACCTCATAAATGCACATATATATATACATACATACATACATAAACACACAGATACATGGGGAGGCATGGAGATGGGTACAGGAACCACTGGAATGGGGGAGGGGCTGGGCTTGACTCTGACTCCGACTCCAGCAAGAACAAAAAAAGGCAGCTGGTTTACTGCACCTGGGGTTGTCAAAGCTAATAAGCTTTCTAAGGAAAATCAGACTCCACCACTCCATCATCCCACTGAAACCCAGGGCCAGAGAGCAGGTATCAGCCAGAAAATATGTCTTCCTGAAGGAAAACCAGAGCACCAGCCCATCAAGAACTGTGCAAGCAAGACAGACAGACAGACACACACACACACACACACACACACACACACACACGGATGGGGTGAGTGTATGAAGGCCTAAGGCAAGATGCCAAAAGCAGTTTCAGGGTTTTAAAGGAGAAATCAGACTTCCCTCCAGTGTTACCACAGCAGAGGGTGTAAAGCCGCACCTCACATCCCATTTACATGCAAATCTCACCAAAAATAAGCAGACCCCACTCCAGATACCCCGTTCTCAAAGGAACTGTTCCCTGCTTGCTGGTCTGAACTTTCACTTCTCTGTAACAGCAAAAGGGGAAAAAGATGCTGAGGTAGCTCCTCCATGTACCCTGAAAGTATTATTATTGATACTGGGGATTGAACCCAGAAAGTGCCAGGCCCTTTTTATTTTTCATTTTGAGACTTGGTCTGGTTAAATTGTCCAGGGTGGCCTCAAACTTAAGTCTTCTTGCCTCAGTCTCCCTAGCAGCTGAGACTACAGGGGTGCCCCTACGCCATTTCTTTAAGCTTCCTAACAGGAGGGCCTAAGACTCCCCTATGTCATCTCTGTATGTTCTACAACACCCCATTGTACCAGCCCAAACCAGGAAAATGGCTTTGTGAACAAAATGGTAAAGGATGAAAGTGCGACACAGGTTTACTAGATCAAGTTGGCACCAACCCTGGTTTGGGATCAAACAGATTCAGTTCAATACAGGAACTAGGTAAAATGTAAGAGGCTTTACGGAAACACTGTAACACAACAGGAATGAACACTTATTGAACCTTTATATCCTGGGTACTCCTCGGGCAAAAAAGGAGCACACAAGCCAGGTGTGGTGGCACATCCTGTAGTTTTCAAAATAGCAGGGCCTCTTC
This sequence comes from Hystrix cristata, assembly GCA_004026905.1. Classification (NCBI taxonomy): domain Eukaryota; kingdom Metazoa; phylum Chordata; class Mammalia; order Rodentia; family Hystricidae; genus Hystrix; species Hystrix cristata. The sequence goes on along the minus strand of PVJO010002732.1, from coordinate 60,774 downwards.
AACAAATGCAGACAAGAGAAGCAAACAAAAGCATAAATTAATTTTTTTTTTTTTTTTTTTTTTGGTGCTGGGGATTAAACTCAGGGCCTTGTGCTTGCAAGGCAAGCACTCTAACCACTGAGCTAAATCTCCAGTCCCTAAAGCATACATTAAAAGTAATTTGAAGAGATGCAATGCTGGGGCTGGGATGTGGCTCAGTGGTGCGGCGCTTGCCTGGGAAGCACGAGGCCCTGGGTTCAATTCCTGGCACCAAAAAAGAGTAAAATAAGAAAAGACAAAAAAAAAAAAAAAAAAAAAGAGAGATATAATGCCAGGTGTGGTGGTACAGGCCTATAATCCCAGCACTCTGGGAGGCAGAGGCAAGATGATGAAAAGTTTGAGCCAAGACTGGGCTACTTAGTGAGACCCTGTCTCAAAAAAGGAGGGGTGTTGGAGAGGTAGCTCCATGAGAAGGTACTGGGTTCAAACCTTAGTAACATGCATGTGCAGGCACACACACACACAGATGTGTTAAACAATGCAATGGAAAGGGTGGAGCTTACTGGATCCTATTTCAAAGACTGTAAAAAAATTTTTTTTAAAACAGGATCTTGCTATGTAGTTTATGCTGGCCTTGAACTCACTATGTAGTCCAGGTTGGTCTTGAGCCCACGGTGGTCCTCTTGCCTCGGCCTCACAAGTGCTGGGACTACATGAGTGCGCCACCACGCCTGGCTTTGAACAACCATATATTTATGAGACAGACAAATGGCGGCACACACCTGTAATCACATTGGATATTTGATATTGAGAAGAATAAAAGCAGAAATGGAGTATGACATACAAACTTATGAAGAAACAAATATGCTCCTAAAATACCTTGACCTTTATGTATTTCATTTTGGGGGCAGTACTGGGAAATTGAATCCAGGGACTTTGCACTGAGCTACAGCCAGCCCTTTTCATTTTTTGAGACAGGGTCTTGCTGCGTGTTTGTGTGTGTATCTAGCTCCCATAGTTTTGACACTGTTCCTCATGAGAAAGAGATTCATGTTGAAAATAACTAATTCTCTTCAAGTAAACAAGTTTCCACTGCATATGTAGCATCGTTTGGGTTGACATTTAGCTCCTCTATTGGATCTAAAAATCTAATATTGCAGTCCAGAGTTATCGTTTCATCTATTCTGTTCTGTCCAAACACATGATAAGGCAGACAACCCCAGAAGGTAAACAAGTGCCCAATGTAGGAGAGATCTCCAGCTCTGGGCTACAGAAGGGGTCTGCAAACCACAGCCCCCAAATGGGCCACTGCCTGAAAGCTAAAAATTATTTTCACATTTTTATGTTTTAATGTTTTTACATGTAAGGGGATTAACACCTGTTAAAAATTGTATGAAATTCAAATTTTGGTGTGGTTTTATTTGGTGGCCCTTGGGATTGAACCCAGGGCCTTTTTACACTGAGGTACATCCCCAGTCCTTTTTTTACTTTTTTGAGACTGGGTCTTGCTAAATCAATAAATCGCCCATGCTGGGCTGGAACTTATATCCTTCTGCCTCAGCCTCCTAAAGTACTGGGATTACAGGTATATGGCACCATGCCCAGCTCCCCAGGACTTTATTTCCAGCCTGGTCTTGAACTTACTTTGTCCCAGGATGTCCTCAAACTCGCAATTCTCTTGCCTTAGTCTCCAGAGTGTTGGGATTACAGGCAAGGACCACCATGCCCAAGTTTATTTTATGAGACAGGATCTCATTAAATTGTCCCACAGGACTGGAACATGAGATTTTTCTGCCTCAGCCTCCCAAATGCTGCTATTACAAGTGTATGCCACTGGTCTCAGCTTGAAATTTTGGTGTTTATAAAGTTTTATTGGAAAGCAGGCATTCATTTATCATTCTCTATGGCTGCTTTTGTTGGCAGAGTTGTGTGGGCGTAAGAGACCGTATGGTCTGCAAAGCTTTAAAATATTTTCCCTCAGGCCTTTCACAGAAAAGATTTGCAGATCCTTGTCTAGAGCCCTGTTGGTGTGGGCACAACTTTATAGGACAAGAAGAGGGCCAGGTACATGGAAACTATTACTGTACATAAATGGCGGACATTCCAATCTGGGCCAGTTGCTTTACATCTTGGATGCTGCTGGGAAGAACAGACAACTGGTAGCTGCTGTGTGTCTTCCAACCCATATACTGAGCTGACGTGGGATAATTCAGTTTCTGTCCTCACTATCCTTTCAATCAAGAGCCTCCGTGCCTGTCAACAGGGAGACCAATTTGTGCCAATTTCAATGTTAAAGTGTTTCCTCATGACAGGACTGAGGTTACCACTTCATTTCACACAATTCAAGGTCACAAGGGTGACCTGTATTAGATTCAAACCAGGGGCTCAAAAGTGAAAGGCAGCCCTTTTACCAATCCCTAGAGCTCTCCAGAAAGTGTCCAAGAGCCCACCTCATTTACCACAGGGAACCTAGCACAACAGGGGGAAACAGCCAACTGATCCTGCAAGTTTAATATCCTTCAAGTCTACCCTCAGATTTCTTACTCTCAAGTGGTTATGGCAAAGCTTACTAGAGCCATGTGTAGTCATGAGCTTCCATGGAATTTAATTCAAAAGCAACAGACAGCAGGTGCTCCACTAGGTGATCAGGGACCCATATCCGAGGTACAGTGAATTCTTACACATCCAAGGGCTCTTTTGCTTAGGGGGAGAAGATGCATTTATAGGCAACCTTATATTAGACTGCCTCTGTGTGTGTGTGTACATGTGTGTTCCTGGGGATTAAACCCTGGGTTTCATGCATGCTAGGCAAGGGCTCTACCACTGAGCTACATCTCCAGCAGATTGCCTAGATTTTATTGTAAATATTTATGCATGGGATTGGGGATTTTAGCTCAGTGGTGGAGTGCTTGCCTAGCAAGCGCGAGGCCCTAATTTCAGTCGCCAGCGCACACACACACAAGCATATGTTGGAATGTTTCAATAAGATGGAACAGAATTTATTACTCCCCCCACCCAGTGCTGGGGATCGATTTCAGGGCCGTCCCCTTGCTAGACAAGGACTCTACCACTTAGTTTAATACCCAACCTACTTATTTTTTTTTTTTTTGAGACAGGGTCTTGCTATGTAGTCCAAGCTAGACTTGAACTCGCAGCAGTCCTCCTGCCTCAGCCTCCCAAGTGCTGGGATTACAGGCATGTGCCACCACACCCAGCTAGGTCATTTTAAATAGATAGTAAGTCTTCGAGAACATATGGTTTTTCAAAAGAACTGCATAATCTTAAAAGCTGCAGTGCTGTTTACATTATATAAAACTATAAATAACAATTCAGTGGCGTTTAATATATTCACGATGCAATTTCTTTTATGTTAATATATGTAGCCTTTTCACAGTCACCTACAATTTACATACACACACACACACACACACACACACACGGGTTTTTTTTGGGGGGGTTCTGGGGATTGAACTCAAGGGGGTCTTGTTTTGAGACACAGTTTTACAATGTTGTCCAGGCTAGTTTTTAACTCCTGGGCTCAAGCAATCCTCCTGCTTCAGGCTCCCAAGTAGCTAGGACTATAGGAACATGCCACGCCACTGCCCTCAGCTCAAGAATTACCAAGAGTTTTTAAACTAATATACTATTCTTCTTAGAAATTCAACTATTGCAAATCACACTAATGGACAACAGGAAGAGATCTTTTGCTTATTTTCGTATTTGTGGTGCTGGGGATTGAGCCCAGAGCCATATGCATGCCAGACATGTGTTCTACCCTGAGTTTGATCCCCAGCACCAAAAAAAAAAAAAAAAAAAAAAAAAAAAAAAAAAAAAAAAAAAAAAAAAAAAAAAAAAAAAAAAAAAAAAAAAAAGGCTGAATCATGATAGGGTTAGCAAAGAAGCAAAATACTACAGTAAGATTAAGATCATACATTATATTATGAAACACAGGTTTTCTCAGTTTTGAGACAGACTGGCCTCAGGCACCCAGGTACTGGGATTATAGGAGTGTGTCACCACACCCAATAACAAGTTTATTTCTTATGTCTACTTTGTAACTATATTATTTGCAAAAAATTCCAGTTATTGGTTTTGGTCGTTTCCCCCAGTACCAGGAATTGAACCCAGGGCCTTTGCACTGAGTTATATCCCCAGCCTCTTTTTTTTACATTTTGAGGAGAGGGTCTCGATAAATCACTACATTGCCCAGGTGGGGCTCACACTGGAGATCCTCTTACCTCAGCCTCCCAGAGTGCTAGCATTACAGGCATGTACCACCTCATGGTTTAATATTTACTGAAGAGCCAGGCATGGTGGCACATGTCTGTAATCCCAGCACTCGGGAGGCAGAGGCAGGAGGATTGCTATGGCCAGACTGGGGTACACAGTGAGCTCAAGGCCAGCCTGAACTACACAGTGAGATGCTGTCTCAAAAAAAAAAAAAACAAAAAAAAACCCCAAAAACCCAACAACAACAACTAAAGAATCTTCAGGTTGTACTTTACAACGCATTAATTTTTTCTCAAATTAAAAAATTTCAAGACAGGGTCTGGGCCTAAATTTGTGAACCTCCTTTCCCCAGTCTCCCCAGTATCTGGGACTATGAGCCTGCACCATCACACCCACCACATCTAACAATTTAAAATGAAATTACTGCTTTAGCACTATTGAACGTCAGGGAAAGCAAGGCATTATCTGCAGGTTATTGGATGTCTCAAGCAACCAAAAGCTAAACATGACCAAGCTATTAGAAGAGAAATAACTATGGAGTTTAGAATAGGAGGAATTTCATTTTATCCTACAGTCAGATTCTTACAGTGATGTTGGTTGGCTGGCTCTCTTCTGCAAACAGCAGCTGAAAGGTTAAGTAAGCATCCTTCTCCTGGGAACATTTTAAACAGCCAGGTGAATGCTTTCTGCATCTGTAACTGGGTAGAGCCCTGGGAAAGCAACAGATGGCACTGAGCACTGGCACAAGTGTGCCCCAAGGCAAGCGTGCCTTGTGCCTTATGGAAGAAGGCTTTCCTCTAATCAAAAACTTATGTTCTAATCAGAAGCAGCAAGGGGGGCTTTGTGTGACTGGGGCCTGGCAACAACAGTTTTATTTATCTATGAAAGAAAATGAATGGTCATTAAATATTAATTCTTCATGTGTTAGAAGTAGACTCATTCTTTCCTTGCCTGTGGAAAAGTAAAAAGGCTGGAGGTATCAAAGATAAGCTGCAATCAGCTGCATTTGGAAACAATCTCATAAAGACTAGAAAGCCAGGTTTGACTAGGAAGGAGATTTGCACTTCTACGAAAGCCAGATGATGTGAAATATTAAAACCTTTGCCATTTATCTGGTAATCACAAAGAAATTTTTTTTCCTGGTACTTGGGGATTAAATCCAGGGGCCAGTGCAACCTGGGTGACCACTGAGCTACTTTCCCCAGCTATTTAAAAATTTGAGACTGAGTTCAGCCCATGTAAGGCTCAAACTTGCGATCTTTCTCCCTCAGTCTCCCTAGGAGCTGGTATTATATGCCCACATCACCAAGGCCAACTAAGAAAAAAAGATTGTCATCACAGCATTTTCTCACTCTTACTATGGGGAATACAACATGACCAATTTTTTCCCAACATTTTGATTACTATCTATCAATAGTTACTATCAACCACTATCAATTTTCCAAACTCTGCTATGACCTTGCAAAGGAGAATCTGGCACAGCAAGTTAGTCCCGAAACAAGTTCATGTTTTCAGTCTACCCTGAATCTAGAGTTTAGAGTGATCACAAACCTACAACATGCAAATTTTCATTTTACTGTTTTTTCCCATTTTTTGCAGTGCTAGGGATTGAACCTTGACCTAGGGAAAGACACTGCCAAAGAGCTCCACCCCAGTCCCCTTTAGTTTCCTTAGATGTGAGGAAAGTTTTCTGCACTGCACAATTGGTATTTTAATGACTTATTTAAGATGACTTCCTACACCTCACACTTAAAGCTGTTCATTATATGTTATGAACCTCTCTTTGCTTGAACTGCTGGACCAATTCTACACTATCAGCATACTCTGGATGGAACCAAGGATATCTACAACCACAGGCAGAATCTGCACCTTACCTTGGAGCTCAGAGAATTTCTAGGGCCAAGCCATGAGAATACAAATAAGTGCTAATATACAAAAAGAAGAGAGGGGTTAGAAAAAATTCAATTCTGCATTGAAATTAATCTTCCAAATTTGAGAACTTAGAACAAACAGGCACCCTTTCATCACATGTTACTAATGAAACCAGTGCTGGTGCAATAAAGGAGAAAAATTAAAGTGATTACAGTATTCCTTGATGCTAGGTCGAGGGCACATGGGCTCTAACACTGGTGAACTGGAAAAGCTTCTGCTCTCAAGACATTGCACATCGCAAGGGCCAAACAATGGAGAGATAATTAAGGTAACCGAACCTAGACGTCAATATTCTGAAAGTAGACAATCCATGTAGTTTTTGGTGTTGGGGGATTTAAATCCAGGCTTTGTGGAAGCTAATCATGTGTGTTCTACCACTGAGCCACACCTTAAGCCCCGCAAATAGTTTTAAAGCTCAAATATCTTCATTAGGTAGACGTTTTAAAATGTCCACTTAGAAAATATGAAGGAAAAAAATCCAATGTGCATCAAGCTGAAACTACAGTTACATCAAGGCCCACAATAAGACTTGCTGCCACTGGAAGGAAGTTCTCCTAACAGATCTATGCATTCCACATTAACAAAATTTTCACTCAACACACAGATTTATGACACCTTAGGTCTCCTACAGAAAACACAGACTCTTTACAAACATTAGTTACACTTACAGATCTGGAGCTCACTGATAGGAAATGTACTGAGGGATACCTGGGAAAGCAAGCTTATGGAGCATAGCTTTTACTTCAGGCTTACCTGAATTACCTTACTTCCGAAGGTGATTTTTATCTGGAGGGCCTAGGCAACCAAGTACTAAACCTGACAAACCCTTAAAAACAGAAAGAAAGTGGCCAGATTTGTTCTGTAGAAAAGATTAGAAAGTTACCCACGAGATTAGGAGAAAATTAATATATCCATTACACAGATAATCTCTGATAAGCTACACTGTTTCCAAGGACTGTGCTTTAGTACTGAAGATAGAGTGGAGAGGAATACAGTAAGGCCCTAACCTCATGGAGCTTACAGATAGGTACAATACAGGAGGGAAGAAATTATATTGGTCCAAGGTCATAAGTAGAGCAAAATGAACCCATTTTGTAATGTGCAAAGAGACTACACTGGCAGTCTTAGTGACTGACTACAAGAGAGAAGTTAAGAATGTGTCTAGTATCTCTGTTTTGGCAGCTATATATGTTCGTTATGCAAAAGAAGCAAACACCAGAGAGAAAAAAATGTGGTTATTATTTTGTGTGCAGTTACTGAAGCAGAATTTTTCAGTATCAAAAGAAAATTGTCAATAGATAGTTTAACATTAATAACATGGGGATTTAGCTCAGTGGTTAAGAGTGCTTGCCTAGTAAACACAAGGCCCTACGTTCGATTCCCCAGCACCACAAAAAACTCCCAAACATTAATAACATTTTCAATTCAATTTTACGTAATCAAATCACGTAACCACATAATGAAATTAGGCTATCTTACAATAACAAAACATATCAAATAGAGCCAAGCGGGGTGGTGCAGCCTGTAATCCCAGCACTAGGGAAGCTAAGGCAGGATCACAGCAAATTCGAGGCCAGCCTGAACTGCATAGGGAGTCCCTGTCTTAAAAACAAAACAAAACACTTACACCCCATCTTAGCCAGCATTTGCCCTCTAGCCACACAAGAAAAACCTAGTACATAATTTATGTCCAAAGAACTCGGGATTTAACACCCTCTGCCCCATCCGCCCAGCACTGGGGATTGAATCAAAAGCTTTTACACAGCGACACCCCCAGCCCTTCATAAATTTTTTTTGAGTCTTGCTAAATTGCCCAAACTAAGCTGGAACTTGGAAGCCTCCTGCCTTAGCCTCTCGGTGCTGAAATTACAGGCACATGCCACCACACCCGACTTTTGAATTTAATCTTCACTGATATTTAAGTCTGAGGCTTGATTCTTAACCAGAGAACATGAAAAGTCATTATTATACAGAAGGTAAAAAACAGGCAAAACACTACCTTCCAGTTTGCCTTCCACTGTCCTGGTTTGTATGCAGTGTCATGGTATGATTATTCTCTCCTTTTCTCTTTAAGGGTTCCCAGTTTACTAAATTATTGCCTAAACATCATCTCCTCTATTAATAAAATAATGAATCCTAAAGAATTTTCACCAATTCACTCTATTTGTTCACTTAACAGTAACTTGTATACTTAATTTTAATTAATTCCAAAATAACCTGAATATAACATTAAAGTGGGAACAATGGAAGAGAACTGAATTTCTTTCCTAGAACCGAAAGACATGGCAACTATATTGTAGTCAAGTAAGTAAAAAGTGCTGCACATCGCATGTTCTACAGTGGAAGGGGACTTTCACAGTGCTTCTAATGCCTGTGTGCATTTCGATCCTTTGCTGAAAACAAATGCATGCCTTTTGTTCCTGATATCACCTGTAGGAACAAACTAACATAATTTCTGAAAACAACCTTGGCTTATCTCAGATCCACAAAAAGCCAAGTTAGAGTTAAATGTGGCCTGCAAATGCTTGACAAGACACAGAGAGTGCTGGGCCAGAGGCCACATGGCAGGAAGGAGGGCAGGGTGTCCTTTCTATACAAATTGTATGGCTGCCAGGGTACTCTGAAAGCCCTTCAGTGTCACGTAAAATTCTTAAACGAAGCCTTTAGGCCCGCTAGAGTAATTTGATACATTCTAACCAGTATTTATAGGAAGGACTTAGCTAGCTAAGGGAATTCAGCCTCCAAGAAGTCTCTCAAGGGCCATTCACCACCCGAGTCAGGGGGAAGTCATAAAGCCTGATGTGGACACAGCCAATCACTGAAGATAATTCTTTCCTCCTGGAATTGTCAACAATTTTGTTGGAATTGTCAAGAGTACCTAGTTAGGTACCAAAAGACAAAAATCTTGCCTGTAATCCCACTGACTTGGGAGAATAAGGCAGAGGAAAGCAAGTCTGAGGTCAGCCTGGGCAACTTAGTAAGACTTTTGTGTAAAAATAAAATACGAAGGGCTGAAGACATACCTCTCAGTGGTACAGTACTTGCCTACCATGCTAGGGGCCCTGGATTCAATCTCCACTACCACCTCAAACAAACAAAAACAAAAACTTTACAATTCGTAGGAGTAGCACTATGTTTTCACCAAGTGCTTCAATGGCTAGTGCACATTATTCATGGGGAGATTCCCTAAGACATTAATTACACACTTCATTCACGTTCTAACATGCAAACTCCAACTGTTTAACATAATACAAGTACCTTTCTTCAACAGAAAATGGGAAGTTTCCAACATTTTTTTTGTTCTCTATAGAAATACTGGTCTTCTTTTCAGAAAGAAGTGGCCAATTCTGCATGAAGATACAATATAACTACATTGTCACAGGGGCAAAAGTGTCTCCTCTTCATTCCTTGGATCTTGGCTAAGATTTGGTGGGCCACAGGACTAAGACACGAGATTTCCCCCTGAACTGAAGCCCAAAGAAGACTGCCTTTTCATAGTGTCCATGGTCTTTGGACTTCTAAGTTTATATGTCTTACTGATGCTGAAAACAGGTATTAAGATTTACTAATAATGTAAAAACATCATTGTCTTTCTTCCTGAGTAAACGTGTGATAAAACTGTCAAAATCCTTTTAAGCAAGCAAAGGTCTGATCCTAGATCTTGGTCACTCTCAGCGTTTTAAGAAAGAATGACCCATTGCATGGATGTTCTTTCCAAGTCAACGTGTGTATGTGTCGGTGATATGGGGAGTTACCATGAGTTCATGCAGTTCAGGGTCTTTACATGTTTCTTTTTGCAGTACTGGAGTCAGAACCCAGAGCGTGCTGAACTTGGTCTCCAGCCCTCCCCTCCATTTTTTAAGAGACAGGTTTGGCTATATCGACCAGGCTAGCCATGGACTTGATCCTGATTCAGCCTGAGCAATTTAACAATTCTGTTTCAAAAATCCTAAAACAAAACAAAAAAACCAAGGGTTGAGATGTAGCTCAGCAGTTAACAATCATAGGTTGGATCCCTAGCACCCCAAAAAACAAAAACTGGGCAAAACTAATTCTAGATGGCCTTTATTATATGGTTTCTCTGTTTTTGACTAAGCATGGAGCCCGAGGAATTGCACAAGTGCTCCAGCACTGACCCATGTCCCCAGTCCTAATCTTTTTCATTTAAAAAGTATACTCTTTTTAAAGTAGGGTGTGGTGCCACACACCTGTAATCCCAGCACTTGGGAGGCTGAAGTAGTAGGAGGATCACCTTGAGTTCAAGGCCAGCCTAGACTACATAGTGAGACCTTATCTCAAAACAAATACACAAACAACAAAAAAAACCCAACCAAAAACACTCTCTTGTTGACAAGGCATGGTGGTGCACACCTGTAATCCCGGCACTCAGGAGGCTGAGGCAGGAGGATCACCCCAAATTTGATGGTAGGCCTGGGCTACAGGGTGAATTCAAGGCCAGACTGAGTTACACAGTGAGATCCTGTGTTCCAAAACCAAGAACAAAAAAACCTCTTTCAAAAAACATTACTAATAGTTTTTTTTGAGGGGGGGGTGCAGAGAACAAATTCAGGGCCTTGCACTTGCTAGGCAAGCACTCTAACCACTGAGCTAAATCCCTAAACCCCAATACTGTCTTTTATTTAAAAATTTATCTCTAGCTGGGTACGGTGGTACATGCCTGCAACCCCAGCTACTCAGAAGGCTGGCACAAAGGATCACAAATTTGGTCTTAGCAAGAGGCTTTCTCAAAACAAAAATGAGTGGGGAGAGCTGTTGCCTAGCATTCTCAAGGCTGAGTTCAATCCTCAGCACTACCATTTTTCCCTTAAGAACACACTTTCAAAACCCTACAATGTTTCATCTCACCTTAAAGACATTCATGCAATAAATCATTCGTGCAATAAATGTATAATTAGGGAGGCTGAACAAACCCTAAGAGCAGAAACATCAATTGAAGACAATGTGTTTTGAAAGAATTGGAGGTACTTTAATCTATCTCTTAGTAAGAGCCATGTAGATTCCATTTACCTTAAGTCACATGAAACATGGCATTTATATTCCCATACTCTCCTCTTTAGAACATCTGGCCATTATTTTATCAAAATAAACAAAAGTAAAACAAAATGAAATAAAGCAAACTCAGCATATATTTTTATGACAGCGAAACATCCTATTAAGCTTTTTAAATGAATTTAATCATCTGCTACAGATCCAATTAAATTTTCATTATTAACTTGATAATGACAATTCACTGAATCCCGTATTCCTTTAGAACAGGGCTTCTCAAACTGGTCATTACTGGCATTTGGGGCTAATTCCTTGTTGTAGGGGAACTGTCCTAGGCTCCTAGCAACTAAATGCCAGGAGCAACCACAGAACTATACACCTGCGAACATCTCCAAGCAACACCAATGTTCTTTGAAGGAGAAATCCACGCCCTGAGAACCCTGGTGCACAGCACATGACGTTCCCTTCGTCACTCATCAATTAAAACCAACTCTTAAGCATCCACTAACAATGCTGAAGGAAGCACACAGCTTAATTAAATTATTTTCAATTAAAGAATATGGCATTATTATACGGCAATTAAGGAATAAGGCATTATATGACATCTACTGGCTTGGTACTAAACTGTACATCTGACATATACTGAATATTTTTTAAACGATTAAAATTAAAAGTAATATGCTATTTTGGGAAAGTAGAACAATTAAGTGAAAGCACTAACTTTAACTTTAGGACCATTAATTTTATATAAAGTCTAACAAATACAATAATACTAGTTGTCTATTGCTTAGTTTTTGATACAATATCTTCTGGACAAAGCGAATTAATTAATTAATTAATTATTTATATATGTATGTATTTATGGCAGGGTCTCGCTATGTAGGTCAGGCTGGCCTCAAACTCAAGGCGATCCTCCTGCCTCAGCCTCCCAAATGCTGGGATTACAGGCATGCACAACCACACCCAGCCTGGATGATCTGAATTTTTAATAGTGTTTTTAGAAACTGATCATTAAGAGTAAACTTTTTGGTGACAAAAAAAATTCTGGTTAAAAAAACTTGCAAAATATAAGTAGCATACTATTTTATGATTTATGCTGAAAATTTAAAAGATGGACTACAAAATAAGAAAGCTAATATTAATAATTCTATAAATCAAAATTTTCTAGGCATTTTAATAAAAGACATTTGGTAATTAAATACTGTCAATTAAATTGATGAACTTTATTGGGGTTAAAACTATAACAAAGTTCATCCTAAAACATTTTGCAATGCAAAATTATTTCACTCAAGGAGTGTTTAATCAATTTGAACACTAGAAATTACAAGCAATTTCAAAAGCAGAATCACATTCATAAAACTTTATACATCATTTGAACTAACATTTATACTACTAAAATCAAACATGCATCACCATCAAACATTCTTGCATCATGATTTTATATATTACATTATTTAACACCACTCCTCATCACTATGTGAATCTTATCATACACTTGCACCATTCTCCTTGGATTTTTGATCTTTGTCTTCATTCTTTATATTATCCTGTAAAACAACAAATAAGGAAAAATTGTATTTTACTAGATTCTCTTAAATTTTACTTTCAAGATTGCTTATAAACATATTCAGTTATTACATTTTTTCAGTTATACACAGAAGTAATACATTAATCATTGTATTTTGGTGCCAGAGTTTTTTTCAATTCTGTCCAACAATAAATGAGTTTAAAAGAAAGGAATTCTCAGCATTGCAAAAAACAGACACATACATACAAAAGGAATGGTTTCATCTTCCTTAGTTCAAACCCACCCTCCAGTTCTGAAAGAAATACAAGTAAAACCTTTTCACCTATGTTAAGGTGCTGTGATCCATCCCTTATATGCCACATAAGTTTTAGCCAAATGCAATCATTTGGGAATTACTGTTGACTAAACTCAGGAAGCAGGGAATGCTACCATTATTTGCTTCTAGGAACAACTACAGAGCACAATAACATTAAGATGTCATTAAAATGCTAGAAACATTCTATAATTTAAATAAAATATTTAAAGTACAAAATTTCTAACCTTCTTGAGAACAGTGTGGATTTCATCCATTACTGTAGATAAGTTTCTGATTGTCTTATTCAGTTGATTTTCAAACTGCAAATTCATATTTTCTGAAACCTTTAAGTTTTCTTGTAATTGACTAAGGTCCTTTTTAACTTCTCTGAGTTCACCAGAGAGGCTTTTGTTGGAAATTTCCAAATTTAATATTGTTTTTTCATCTTCATCTGTTAAAAATAAAATCAAATTACACCATTTCAGTCCTAAAATTTTCATTTAGCTTTGAGGTTAAAAGTATTTAAGCTGCAGGGGCTGGGGATTTAGCTCAGTGGTAGAGCACTTGCCTAGTAAGGAAAAGGCGCTGAGTTCAATCCCCAGCACCGCCCCCCCAAAAAACTACAGCCAGGTATGGTGGCACACTCCTGCAATCCACACTCAGCAAATTGAGGCAGGAGGCTCACAAGTTTGAGGCCAACTGGGGCTACGTGAGTTCAAGGCCAGCCTGCATTACACGAGACCCTGCCTCAACAAACAAAAATTTAAAAGAAAAAAATTATAATAAGGCCATAAATGTCAATTTTATTACTTAAAAAGCACAACGCAAAGCATATTCATTTCATTAAAATGTAGATCTCAAATACTATTAATGTATTGGTTAACACAGTTTCCATTTTTGTATTTTTGGGGAGATGCTGGGGATCGAACTTAGGGCCTTTTGCTAGACAACTGCTCTACCACTAAGCTAAACCCCCAACCCCTACGTTCCATTTTTATTTTTATTTTTATTTTTTTTGGTGCTGGGGATCAAACTCAGGGCCTTGTGCTTGCAAGGCAAGCACTGTAACCACTGGGCTAAATTCCCAGCCCTTAGGTTCCATTTTTAGATGACTATATGAACTAGAGGAAATAGAAACTGGTAGCTGGACCTGAGGGCACACGACTGTAATCCCAGCAGTTGCGAGGCTCAGGCAGGATGATCACAAATTCGAAGCCAGCCTGGGCTACACAGCAAGCTCAAGGCCAGCCTGAACTGCACAGTGAGACCCTCTCTCAAAATAAAACAACAAAAACTGGTAAAAACTAAGAGGTATTAGAAGAAGTTTGAAAGGATATGAGAGAATAACAAATGAACCTGGGAATGCTGGTGACTAGCTGAGATTCTTATAAAGCTAAGCAAGTTTATACCCTGCAACAGAAAACATAAAAAGAATTTACATACTATCTAGACTAAAATTTAAGATATACCAATACACACACATAACAGGGTTTTTATTTTAGTGTTACTGGGATTGAACCTAGGGCCTCATGCATACTAGGCAAGCTACAACTCCAGTCCTTTTTGTGGGGTAGGGTGATGGGGAGGGGGTGCTGGGAATCGAGCTCAGGGTCCGGTCCTTTTTGAGACAGGGTCTTGTTAAGTTCCCTGGGCTGGCCTCAAATTTACGATCCTCCTGCCTCAGCTTTCCTAGCAGCTGAGATTGCAGCCATGTATCAACCACACCGGGCTCTAACAGGGTCTTAAAGTATTAACATACTCTATGTTGTACCTCACCTGTTTTTTCTTCTAATAACTGTAGCTTCTGTTCTACTTCAGCTCTTACTTTTTCACTCTTTTCCAATTTTTGCAACAGACTTCCTACATCTACCATGGCACCATTATACACGATGAGTCCTACATTTTCTTCCACGTCCTTTAATTCCTGTTTTACTGTTGGTGTTGGAAGTAACAACCTGTTGCCTACAACAGAAAAGATACCACATTTTAGAAAGGTGTTTCTTTAACTAATGAGTAATATATTTATAAAAAAGGAAGAGCTAAATATACTCAAACCTAGCATATCTTCCTGCAATGATTCAGACTCTTCATGATTTTCTTCATCTTTTGAAGTATCTGTTAATTTCCGATAAAAGCAAGATTCACGGAGTACTACTTTATTAAGAAGTTTCTTTACCTATTACACAAGCAAGTAAGCACATTAATAAGATTAAAATGTTTTTTGATTCTCCTACAACTGTATTCTAATTTTCACAAATGAATATCCATAGAAACTATTTTCTCGGATATCAATTTACTATTCAATTAAAGCAGTTATTCTTTTTAAGTGTTTTCTTTATAAATCTAAGAATATCGTTTGAGAGAAAAAAATCACATTAAAATAAATGTACAAGGACATTTATTACAGCATAATTTGTAATTTTAAAAAACAGAAACCACAAGCAATGAGAAGCTAAGTCAATTATGGTAGACTTACACAATGAAACACAATGCGGCAATGAAAAGAATAAGGCAGTTCTGTATTTCATGGCAGAATGTCTAGACTATAATGATAAATAAAAAAGGGACCATCAATACATACAGAACAATTTCACATTTTATTTTTTTACATTTCAGTGTGACACACTAATCCCAGCACTCTGCAAGCCGGGGGCAGGAGGATTACAAATCTGAGTCCAGTCAGGACCACTCAGTGAGACCCTGGCTCAAAATTTAAAAATTTTTAAAAGGGCTGGGAATGTAGCTCAGTGGGAAGGCCCTAAATGTAATGACCAGTACTGCCCCTCCAAAAGACGGGGACCACTGCTTATACAAATATCGAAAAGGTTATAAAGTAATTCTGAGGAACAAAACTAGAGCAAGAGGGAACTTCTAATGTTTCTACCTTACACATTTCAGTAAGCTCAGTACTGTATGAATTTAACAATCAGCCTGTCTGTGTTGCTTCTGTACACCACAGTCACCAAGTCAATGAAGATGTAGCTCAGCAGAGTACTCATACAAGCAAATGCAGACCTTTGGGTTTGGTCCCCAACCACCATGAGGACAAAACAAACAAAACAAACAAACAAACACAAAGGTTGCTAAACACTGTTAGGATTTTAGATTTACAGAATAGGTTACCTGAGCTCGAGAAAGATGCAGTCCAAGAGTATAGAGTATTTCTTCCAAATCCTTTTCAAGAAGGTAACCACAATGGCTTTGATCAAAATAAACAAAGGCCATTAAGAGATCTCTGTTAAGTGTGATCATCTGAGTCTTTTCTTTTTCCTAAAGGAAATGGAGAAGACATAACATACATTTTTTTTTTTTACCATTGGGAAAAAACCACTGTGTCAATATAAAAGCAGTGGTTTTTAGAAAATTTGCCTCTTTTAGCTAAAACACATTGACTTCATATGCTAATACGGTAGAAAAAAATTAGTCATATTAGTTATCTGACATTGCCACAAATACCAAAAAATAGAAAGGAGAGGGGGTTAGGGATTTAGCTCAGTGGTAGATCACTTGCCTAGCAAGTGCAAGGCCCTGAGTTTGATCCCCAGCACCTCAAAAAACAAAAACAAACAAAAGAACCACAACCAAAAAAATCATTGGGGGGGGGAACAGTTGAGTGAATTTTGCTTATTGGTAATGAACAGACATATAAGGACTGCTAAACTTCAGGACTACATTATTGGGATTAAAAAAGTTTAGATTACATCAGATATGAAAATCACCACATTATAAAGAATACAGTATTCAGTAAATACCTTATCTTTAGAGGGCTTCTCCTTGCAATATCTGTTGATATCTCTTTTGTCCTCTCGTTTGTTCATTTCTTCCTCATCCCGATCTGTAAAATAAGAGTTACTGTACAAAAAATTAAAAAAAAAATTTTTTTTTAGATAGGGTCTCGCTCTGTAATGCAGGCTGGTCTCAAACTCGCAGCAATCCTTCTGCCTCAGTCTCCCAAGTGCTGGGATTACAGGTGTGCGCCATCACACCTAGCTTACTATTATACCTTTTCTGATACACCTGAACCATAATGTTGAAGGAAATTATTTTCCTCAAGTTGGTACTACTTACATGAGATATATGATAACAATAAATGTCTGAAAACAATCTCAACTAAAAGTTAATAAAATGACTACTAAATATACTTTTGACAAGAATATTTTAAAATTTCTATTATATATATAATGAAATACATGCACTGAAAATAACTGTTTTCTCACTCTTAGGGAGTATTATTCAAATTTGAATCATACCATCCTCATCATCCTCAGCTTCTTCTGCTTCCATTGGGTCATACTCATCTTGATTATTATCTTCTTCAGTTTCATCATCATCTTTAGAATCATCTTTTCTTTTATCTTCTTTCTGTAATTTAAAATGCCTTAAAATGAAGCATGGGATCTTACCAAATAAAATCGGAAAACATTAAGTCCATTCAATATATTTACTTGAAAAAATTTCAAATTGTAAATTTCTTCTAATAGCAACACATTTAACAATTAAGAAATAGTTCAACTATTAAGGCTTAATTTAAAAACAGACTTTTTTTTTTGTTTTTTTTGAGACAGGGTCTCGCTATGTAGCTCAGGCCGGTTTCCAACTTGTGGCAATCCTCCTGCCTCTGGTTCCGAAAAAAAGACAAATTTCTAACAATACACAAAACTTTGTTTCAGGTTGGTCTTTGCATTTTACTATTCTGATGGAAATAACATTTTTACATCTAGGAAACCATAAAACAAAACATATAATATAAATAACCACAGACCTTCCTTTCCTCTTTATCTTCTTTTTTATCTTTATCATCTCCTGATTTTCTCCGTTTGGGTTTTGGTTCATCAGTTTCATCATCTCTTTCTTCTTTCTTATCTTTTCTCTCATCTTTTTTGCTTTTCTTATCCTTTTCTTTTTTGTCTTCTTTCTCAGGAAGAGACAGTAATGATTTGTATATTCTCACACCAAAATCTCTTTGAAGCATTTCATTGAAAAGTTCTGCGAACAATGAAACCTATAAAAACATACCAACATTAATCCAGCCAAATTCAATAAATATTGAATAAATCCAGCATTAGTAACGTATCAGACAAAAACTTAGCAAATCTAACAATTTCAATGTATTTTTATAAATAGCTGTAATAATTGACGTCAGTAGACACTGAAATATTCAAAATCCTCAAAAGAATGTGTTGAAGATACAGTTTGGTCAAAATGATAAAAAATGATTCTACAACAGAACATTTGGAAATAACCAGAAAAAGAGATTTCTATACCATCCAAACAAAACCAGTAATTTCTATGATAAATATACTTCATTCACTGACTCAGCAAGTTTCCATTCCCTTAACCATTTATGTAAACTAAATTCCCATTTGTGTGAAGCTATCTTTCCTCTATTTGTCTCCTTTCCAATACCTAAAGACTAAAAGCAATAATATTAAATTGAAAGAAGCCTAAAACAATAACTGAAAGAGCTGAATTCTACATCTTTTCACTGACATACACTGAAAACTACTCTGAAGATAATGATACATGGTGTATTAGCTATTGTTACTCTCTTAATTGGTATGAAAAATTTTTTTATAAAATAAAGAATAATTTGTTTTGAATTCATGTGTCAAAATGACTTCTGGATTCAAATGCTAAATTATAATAAAACTACCTAAGTATGATGGAACATGCCTGTAATCCCAGCACTCTGGGAGGCTGAGGCAGGAGGATCACAAGTCTGAGCCATATGTGGGCAACTTGGGGAAGAACCTATCTCAAAATAAAAACGGGTTTGGGATCTAGCTCAATGTGAAGGCCTTGGGTACAATTCCCAGCACAGGAAAATTTAAAAAAATAAACTAATCAAAGCAATATGTTAGGTAGGGAGGAAAAAATAATCATTTTGCCAGCAAAGGGGAGTTCCAAAAATTGTGTGGTTTTCAGCCAGTGTGGTATTAATTACTTAAGCAGGATACACAGGTATAAGCAGAAAGCAACACCAAAAACTATCTTATTTACTATTATCTTGAAAGACAATTACATGGTAGGTACTATAGGAGTTAAATATGTCAACTATTACAAAAAAAGCAAAATGGCAAAGCATCTAATGATTAAGGACATTTGCTACTGGGATTATTAACATACAAAAATCAGAAGTATTTGTAACATGTCTTATATCAAGACCAACAGACATACACTTCATACTGTCTGCCATACTGCAGACTGAATACAGGGATTTATGCACCTTGGGTAAGAGCTTTACTACTGAGTTACATGCCTAGGCCTTTTTTAGTTTTATTTTGAGATAGTGTCTTGGCAAGTAGCCTGAGCTGGCCTCAAGTTCGCTATCTTTATGCCTCAAGCCTGTTACTTGTTTTCTTCTTACCATTTGGTAGACAATGGCCTCCTGGATCAAATAAACATGACTGATTTTTCTTATATGATTTATAAAATGAAAAAATATGAGGAGACAACATGGTGGCACACACCTCTAACACTAAGTTACTCCAGCCATTTGGGAGGCTGAGGCAGGAGGAAGATTATGAGTTCGAGGGAAGACTGGTTAACCTAACAAGACCTTGTCTCAAAAATATAAAAAATAAAAAGGGTTGAGGATGTAGCTCAGTGGTAGTGTCCTTGGGTTTAAGCCCAAGTACTGGAAGAAAGAAGTGAGATATACTGAAAATATTCAATAACAACAACAACAAAAAATTCAGTAACAATACAATTATAATTTTAGATACAGTATAATGATTTTGTATTGAGTACTACAAAATTACTTAATGTTTCTGGACATCGTATTTAAAGAATGAAGCAATTACTCAATTAGGAATGAAGTCTCAATTTTTTATACAACCTAAGCATGACCTTTACATGTTGTAAAAGTGCTCTAAAAAAATGGTACAAAGAAGTAGATGCCTGATGTAAAGATAAACATCAATTATTTTCTCATACAACTCAACCAGTCATAAATGAAATGTTCAATCCATTAAATAGTATTCTAATTCTAGAGAAAATAATGAAGCATTTCCTCATTCCCTAGAGAGACACTAGATATTATGTACCTCCTGATATTGACTACCATTCATGAAACAGCCTTAGGAAAAGCAGAACAGAACCTGAATTTGATTAAGAATTTAGACCCAAATATCAATTTATAGGTGATAAAGGGGACAGAGAACATGATTACACCATTAGAATGAAACTGAAAAAGGAAGTTTGTAGGTAATTTTAGTGGACGATCACCTGTTTTTCTGTCAATAATTAATTTTGAGAAAAACACAAAATGGGAGCAATGAAAGAGCAAAAAGATTTAAGAGACAGTCGCTAATAATGTGTAGACCTCATCTATATCCTGACTCAAAACATTTTACTCAAAACATTACCTCAAATGAATGCTCTTTATTATCCTCTAATCTGTAATCCAAAAGGACACTCAAAGACATGATGCTACAATCAAATTTGCCACTTTTTGCAGCCCAATTTGGATGTACAATGATGGCTGGCTCATCAGGCAAAATATATCTTCTCTCCCGACGCTGGCGTTCCATTTCCTCTTGGCGTTTTCTCTCTTCTTCCTAGACATTTAAAATTTTATGTTATAGCTGAACCCCCACATATAATAAATATGTACAGTAAATCAAAAGTTTATACTGTATAAAGAAAAAAGACAAAGTTCTCACAACTTTTTAAGGTAATTAACCAACCGTTAAGGGTTAAAAGGGAGAAACTTTGAGTTTATCAAGTATGATAGATTTTATGGTTCCTAATTCTTGGTGTTGGATTTGTTTTTGGTGCTGAGGTTTTCTTCATTTTTTTTAAAAGACAGATCTCACTGTGTTGCCTGGGTTGGCCTCAAGTGATCATCCTGGGATGATTATAGTTATGACAGGCACAGCTCCCACTCGTCTGGATTTCTGAGCCTAAGGAGGTGCCTTTCACTTGGGCATGGTGCCAAAGGCTTGTGATCTCACCTACTGGGGAGCCTGAGGTAAGAGGATCACTAGTTTGAGGCTAGCCTAAGAAACTTAGCCGGATTTTGTCTTGAAGAACCAAGGACAGGGGCTGGGGATTTAGCTCAGTGGAGAGGTGCCAAGTTCAATCCCCCGCGCCCCACCTCACACATACAAAAGGGGCCAAGGATATAGCTCAGTGGTAGCAGAGTGCCCGGGTTCAATCCCTAGTACCAAAACAAACAGCCTACCAAAGAAAACAAATTACCTACACTGAGGAAATGGTGATGCTTGCAGCTTTTGAATTTTTGTAAACCCTCACATTAAAAAGAAGAAGTTAACTGGGCGTGGTGGCACATGCCTGTAATTCCAGCACTCTTGAGAGGCTGAGGCAGGAGGCTCTCAATTCCCAACCCAGGCTGGGAAATTTAGCAATAAACAGTACTGCACATTCACAAGATGCAAAAACCAAAATGATGGATAAGCACTTCACTAGAACTCAATCTGAGTGTTTTATATAGAACTGTTCTATATCTGGATTGTGTAAGTGGTTACACATCTAAACACACTGAGCAAAACTTGCAGATTTAAGGTTTGAATTTTACTATATGTAATTATACCTCCATAAATTATACATATAATTAAGTCAAATTCTAAGAACTCCCCACGTACCAATATTAAGACCCACACAGTGTATTTCAATGTTGAATACAGACCTCTTTATCATCTTCAGATTTCCTATCATCCTCCTCTTCCTCTTCTTTCTCAGATTTCTCTAATTCCTTCTGTTCTTCTTTTTGTTCTTCTACTTTAAGCTGTTTTGTCAATCGTGCTATTAACTGGGATTTTAATCCTTTGGAACTAAGAGCTCGGCTTTCTAATTCTTTTCGGAGATCATTTACCTAAATAGATGGAGCATAAAAACACAGGGAAAGAAAATGGCATATAAACAAACTGTAATGATCTTTTAAAAAATTCGGTGAAAGGAACACTTCTACAGTTCATTCAATGCTTATGAAAATAGGAAATGATAGAAAATTTTGGGAAAATAATTTGAAACAGGTTTTTTTTTTCCCTTTTGAGACAGTCTTACTATGTAGTTCAGGTCAGCCCTGAACTCACTATGTAGCCCAGGCTGGCCTCAAACTCACGGTGATCCTCCTTCCTCAGCCTCCCAAGAGCTGGGATTATAGGCATGGGCCACCACCACACCTGGCTTGAAAAAGGTTTTGAGATGGTTAAAATTTTTTCTTTTCTTTCTTTTGATGCTGAGGATCGAACTCAGGGCCTTGTGCTTTCAAGGCAGACACTCTATCCACTGAGCTAATTCCCCAGCCCCCTAGATGGTTAAAATTTTTTAAAACACTCAATAATTTTTTTAAAAAATGGCACTGGAAAGCACAAGGCCCTGAGTTTGATCCCTACTACCAAAAAAAAAAACAAGAACATAAAATGGCACTGGCAGGGATGGAACCCACGGTATAGACCGTGCTAAGCAAACACCCTATATCCCTGTCCCCTGACTCACAAATTTTAATTTCTGAGAATCTACTTAAAAGAAATATCCAGGAGTTGGGGATTTAGCGCAAGTGGTAGAGTGCCGAGCAAGTGCAAGGCCCTGAGTTCAATCCCCAGCACCATCCCCCAAAAAAGAAATATCCTGACCCCAAGGGTGGAAAAAATAAATTTCTCTATAAGAGACCTTCCCTTCAATCTGAATGCTCAACAAAGACAGCTAAGAAAAATCAGTACATAAATCAGAAAAAAAAAAGAAAAAAAAAAGCAAAAGCAAGTGATGGAGACAGAGTCTGTCTCCATCTGTTTTGGAGACAGAGTCTGTCTCCATCTGTTTTGGAGACAGAGTCTCACCACTGTAGTTCAAACTGGTTTAAAAACTCTTGATCCTCTTGCCTCAGCCTCCCAAGCACTGGAATTATAGGTGTTTACCAACACGCCTGGTTTTGCCTCCGGTCTTCTGACCACATATCTATAGTCACACTCTAGGCCCAGAGATATAAAACCATAGAAAGATAACTGACTAAGAGGTGGTGTCAAGAAAAACTAGCATAGGTTAGCCAGATTTTCAAAAGAGATTCTTATATTATTTCTGTCCTAGTTTAGAGGTGTATCTACATACATTCTACTTCTAAGTGTATTTTTGTTTTTGGGTGCAGGGGAATTGGACTCAGGGCCTTGTGCTTGTTAGGCAAGCATTCTACCACTGAGCTAACTCCCCAACCCCTTCTAAGTGTATTTTTACAACTGGATTACCTTTTTCTTTCTTTTCTTTCCTGCCCCACCTTCTCTGTGTGTTTTGAAGCAGAGTCTTGCTATGTAGTTCAGGCTGACCTTGGACTTGGGGTGATCCTCCCTGCCTCAGCCTACTAAGCACTGGAATTACAGGTGTGCACCACCACCCCAGCTAGATTCCTTTTTTCTTATGTTTCTTCTTCCTCCTGAATTTAAATTAGTTAAGCACTGACTTCCTAGATAGTTCCCAAACCGGAAAACAATTTTACACTGTCACTACAGACACTTCTGTATTGCATGCATTTGACAGCTATTGGCTGGAATGATTTATAAAATCACCTTTTGCTTAATTTAAACATGTATTTGTCTGTGTGTATACATATGTATACACACACACACGTATAAAAATATACAACTGGGTATGGTAGCACACACATCTGTAATCCCAACACCAGGAGGGTGAGGCAGGAGGAGTTTTTCAGCTCAGCCTGGTTACTTTAGCAGGGCTCTGTCTCAAAATAAAAATTAAAAAGGAATGTGGATGTAGTTCAGTACAAAGGCCTGTAATACAAAGCAAAACACAAAAAAAGAAAAAACAAAATGTATAAATCAGTGTACTGCACCCTGAATTTTTTCACTGTTCTAGGAACTGAACCCAGCCAGGGTCTTGTACATATTGCACAAACACTCTACCACAAAGCTCTATTCCCAGCCCATCTTCATTGACTGAAAAACTACAGCTCTTGCTCTCACCAATGTTATTCATACCTGTTCAGAGACACCGTAACAGAATAATCCAGATTTATATACAATATTTTGCCACGGAGTTCACAACATATTCAGAGGTAAATCTAACATTATAAATATTGCTGATAAAAATATTTTTCCAATTTGGACAAATCTGTAAACCACACAGACTTTTGTTTATAGAAAAATGCTTCTACTAGTCACTATAATATTCAACTGTGGATAAGAATTTGTGGAAATTTAAAACTTCTGAATAAAAAAAAAATAATGTTCAAATTTACCTTCATTGTCTTTGGATCCAGTTTAGACCAATGTGTAGGTGTGGAAATCTCTTTAGCTTCACCATCATCCTTCTCTTCTTCATCCTAATATATAAAGTTAAGAGCAAAATTACTATTCTGAAACCTTAAAATAAAAAGTAATTCATTTTTAAAAGTCTGTTGCTGATCTGTGCAAGGTCACAAATGTTTCAGATTGTCTTCTCCTAAAGTTATTATTTAGGCAAGTCCACGGACATACATTCTACCACTTTTAACTGATCACAAAGACACTCATCAGCCAATCAAAGCCAGATCTGTGAAACACAAAAGGGTCATAAATTACAACACAAAGGTATCAGGGATGCACAAACACTGCCGGTCTCCACTAACCACAGTGTGTGATCTTGCCCCAATTTTCAAGCCACCCCAAGACTGATTTAGTCAGACCTCTGAAATGTACCAAAGACGCTGCCACATAGCCTGAAATTTCCAATCTCTCAGACTTGTGGTTGTTCAATTTCAAATATCCATGACTAGAACTGATGACCGTGAAAGAGAAAATTTTTTAAATTTGAGAAAATGGCAAAATGTTTCAATGGCTTAATACTGAATCTTGTTCAACAACTGGTCCCAGATTCCAGCAACTAGACCTATGGTAAAAACAAAGTTCTGTGCAATTTAAGCACACCTTATTTTCCTTTGAGGTCTCAGCACTCTTAAAGTCAGCATAATAGACAGGCTTTTTAAGAGAGAAGATCATACAACTACTCTGCTGAAAGCTGGTTACCAGTCGCTGTGAGCAGCTATGCTCCTCCGTGTGTGTGCTGTGTAGTGTGTGGTGTGCATTGTGCCTGTGTTCCTGTGCCTGTGAGAAGCGGGAATAGAAAAGGGATTAGCGTTCAGTGCCTGTTCTCCATCAGCCTCCTTGCGTTCACCCTGAAGCTTCTCCACCAGCTGCTGCTTGTATCCTCGGGAGAGGGTTTCCCACTCTGAGCGGGTGGGAAGGCAATGCCAAACATCCGGGAAAAATAAAACCACTGTCTCCACATGAGCTGGAACTGTACGCCCCTTGTGGGTCTCCTCAGGGCGATGGTAGCGAATCTCTGCAAAACGGTACCTGTTGCAAGGGAAGAAGCATGTTGGAAAAAAAATTCTAAAATACACTTAAAAGACCCTAGTTCACTTGTAGCACATCAAGTAAAGAAATTTTGCTGCAAGAACTTGACGTTGGTCTAAAGAAAAAAAAATTATAGAAGCCATAGTTCCTCTTTTGGTACATTTGTACAGTATTTTATTGGTTAAAAGAGTATGTTCCCACAGGCATCTTCAAGTTTGATTACAGAGCTACCCATGTTTTAGAGAATACCTGGAGAAGCTGGATAGCTGTTCAGATTTCATGTGCTAAAAAAGAATATTCTCCATTAAATCACAAGAAATATTGTATACTAAAATGCACAGGACAAATAAGCCTCAAGAGAAAATATGGCTGAACAAAAATAATCAGCAACTATACCATTTTATAACAAAAGATTTATAATGAAATGAAGTTCTCTCTTGACGATCTTCTCCAGCTATACATGAAATGAAAAGTATTTTCAACATACATCCAAGTTCCAAAGTACAGCATAACAAAACATTTAAATTTTCAATTTATTTTGATTAGTTCTTTATCCTTTTTTCCCCAAAACAATTTGGGCACCAAATGAACTTTTGCTACAAATGGGGATTTTTCCTTTGAGATTACCTGTACAACCAGGGTTGTTAAAGTAGGGGGAAAGGGCTGATTGACAAGAATAGCTACATAATCTATTAGGAAAACATTTCTAATCAAGAAATGATTTGGTACTTACCATTGTGTGCATACACTTAGATCAATGCCTGTCAGTGCCTTACAACAACGAATAGCAGTCTTAATCAACACAGAGGGGTCTTTTTCTGGGTCTGGTCCATCCAGCGAAGGAGACCAGTGGCCTCCAATGGCCATGGCTTCATCCTTGCCTTTCATGCCCACTAAAAACTAATTCGAAACAGAGAATCATTTCCATATACCATGTAACTGGTTAAATTACAAAAAAACACTTGAAAGGGAAAGGTACAAACCTTTCCAGTACCATTTTTACTACCTCTCGTATCTCTCAGTCAAGGAAGAGTTCAGTTCATCGTGTTCCACACTGCATTTCAGCAATGGAATAGGATTTACACATCATAACTCATCCCTCTAAAATATTTCTTCAGACAGAGTTCATTTAAAGAAATAAACTATAATTCAAACTTTAACAGCATCCAGACACTCTAATCCCACTATCACTAACATTTTACCATGCTACAAATTTAACACGTCAAACTGAGAGTTGACTTAATTACACACAAATACGACACAGCGATAATCTGCAATGAGAAAAACATCTACATTATTAAATGGTGAGTACATTAATAACACTAAAATTATTAAGCTAATCGACAGGATTAAAAACATTATTTTATAATTTTATGTATACACAGAAAGAACTAAATAAATATCTGCCTAAAGTTAAAATAGACGTTTCACTTTACCTTAACAAGTCTAGCAGGATGTTGAAATCCATCCCGAAGTTCTTGTGGGTCTTCAGCGAGAGCACATGATTTATGATACAAGTCTTCCATGCTAGGGCTAGCCATCAGCATTACCTATTATAGTCAAATAATTCAATCCTGTCAAAAGTCTAAAGTAATGTAGAGAAAATGAGAAGCACTACTAATTAGTGCTTATTACATATGATATCAAATGTTTTTAATAAAAATGGAACGTAAAATGCTACAGAAAGAAAAATATTATTAGATACCCTATAACCTTTAAACTTTCCAAGAGATGATTTTTTAATCAGTTTGAGAACTACTCGACGGTAAGCCACAAAACGAATGATATCCTGAAGGCTAACATTTAATGCATCTCTCTCCCAAAAAAGTTTTATCTGAGGCTACAGGAAGTCATATAACATTCAATAATATCAACTTCAAGTTTTTATGAAATTTAAAACATTAACAGAATAGCCATTATCTGACAGCTCATGAGGTGAGATAGACAGGTTAAATTAAATAGCCCAAACAGAATTAGACAAGAAGAAAACCTAAGTATTCAGGTCTACTATCTAATAAACAGTTTCTAAGGAATAATTCCTCTTATCCTATTGAAAAACTCTAAGAAATGCAAGCTGTGTATCATAGCAGAATACAAACCTTTGCACTATATAAGTGGTCAGCATCTGGAGGATCAAGAACAGCCATGTTTTTTTCTAAGGACTCTACTTCTCTGTGCATTACATAGAAATTGCAGTAATTTCCCAGCTGAAATGGTCTTGACAAAGGGAAAGCATCCACCCATGTAAACTGAGCATCAAAAAAGTCACTAGGTATGTATAAATTCTGATAACGGCGCCTTAGTTCCATCATGTCACAACTACGACTGAAAAACAGACATAAGTAGTGAATAAACAGCCTTAACATCAAAAGTTATGCAAGCATTCATTTAACTCTGAAGCACATACAGAACCTGACATACTTAAAATACAAGCTGGAAAAGACAGAGTTAATTGATAATGAGCTACATTATTTTCAGGGAGACATACGAAAAATCTTATTTTCATATTTGTATACTCACGGCTTTGAATAAGTGGGATCTGAATGTTACATTTACTGCCTCTATCTTTTGGGTGTAGCTTACAATTCATAAGAGAACATTCTTTGAAATTAAACAAATAACTCAAAATCCAGCTCCAGAAAAGATCTGAACAAAAGCAGTTCTGTCTCAGTTGTAACTACATACTGGGAAATTATAGTTCACGTAAAACACAAAGAAAGGATGAGCAACACCGAATTAGTATATGTGCGCCCTTCAATCAGGTTTATATAGCATAACAGAAAAAAATAAAAAATTCTGCAGTAAGCACCTAGATGAAGTATATTTAAATTGAAAATTAAATACAAAGATCCATGTGAAAGTGAAATCTAAATTTTTTTGATTATCCATATCTCCATACCCTTCCAGGTGAATGACATAAGACCCATACCTAATTACTATGCAAATAAAAGATAGGATTTTTGCCTTTTCAACCTGGCACTTATGTTTTATTATTAATTTATTCCATTTCTGGTGATTGAACTCAGGTCCACTGCACTGAACTTCATTCTCAGCCCTTCTTAAAATATTTTCATTCTGAGACAGGGGTCTCCTAAATTGCTAAACTGCCCAGGCTCGCTCAAATTTGCAATCTGTTTGCCTTAGCCATCTACAGTGCTGGGATTATAGGTGAGTACCACCATGCCTGGATTGGGAGTAGTATTATAAGGAATGATTCCTTTTTCCCAAGATGCAGAACTTTGAAAGGATGAAAACTCAAAGGTAAACCACCTTGGTAAAAAGACAAGAAATGCTAGGCATGGTGGCACACGCCTGTAATCCCAGTACTTGGGAGGCTGAGGTAGGAGGACTGCTGCACATTCAAGCCTGGGCTGCATAGTGAGTTCAAAACCAGCTTGAACCATATATAGCAAAACCCTGTATCAAAAACTGAAGGGAAAAAAAAAAAAAAAAAAAGCCAACATATGTTAAAAGTACAATGAATTGAAGTGGAAAACAGCAAGAATTTGTGAAATGAAAAGATAACCGCACTTCCTTTTGTAATGACAACTAAAGCCAGGTGCAGTGGTGCATACCCATATCCCAGCTCAGGGCAGAGGCCCCGCCCAGCTGCAGAACAGACCTGCTGTCAGCCAAAAACAAAAACCTGAAGTAATAAAACAATGAACTAATCTATATGTGGAGACGTCTTTTGATAAAAAGAAGAAATGAAAAAGCTGGGATGTAGCTAGCACAGTAGTAAAACATGTGCCTAGATACACAAGGCCTAGGGTTCAACTCTCAACAATCAAAAATAAAAGAAATACAGATACACTTTACTTGTGGTTGCTGATACAACTATACTGTATTTGGGCTAAGATTCTGCTATCAAAATGATAAAAACATTAAAAACTTACTTTTGGGGTTGGGGATTTAGCTCAAGTGGTAGAGTGCTTGCATAGCAAGCTCAAGGCCCTGAGTTTGATCCCCCGCACCCCCTCGCAAAAAACTTACTTTTCAGTTTTGTTTCTAAGGAAAAAAAGTACTTGTGATAGTTTTCCAGCATCATGTTTTTACCCTAGAAATAAAATCTATAACAGGGAAGAAGTAAATACAAATGAAGTATTATTTGAGCATACCAGCTCTTACAATCACGTAAGAAAGTTTTGTGTTTTGATTTTTGAGACAGAAGTGCTGCTATATTGGCCTCAAACTCACAATCCTCTCAACCTCAGCCTCCCAAGGAGATAGGACCACAGAAGCATCCACTGCTGTCAGCTAGGACAAGGAAATTTTGCTTTAAGAAACTCCAGATGAGAAAAGGCATGGAAACTTTAAAAAGGTTTTTATTTGCACTGAGTCCTTTTGATGTTCTGGGAATTTACGTCACAGCGATAACGTGAAACTGTGAGGGTCTAATTTGGAAAGAGCTATTTCATTTCGTATCCTATGTACCAATTCCTTCCAGAAAAGCATTTAAATACTGGGAACAAATGAGTTAAAAACCAGGGTTTCTCAGCTGGGGCATGCTGACCCACACCTGTAATCCCAGTATCCTGGGAGGCTAAGGCAGGAGGACACAAAGTTTGAGGCCAGCCTGGGCAACTTAGCAAGACCCTGTCTCAAAATAAATAAAACACAGCTAGGAATGTAGCTCAGCTGTGAAGGCCCAGTAGTGAAAACAACAATAACAACAAAAATAACAACCCGAGCTTCTCTATTTACTATCTCTGGAGCTGGGAAAGCGGTTTTGATTCCAGTGGGTTTTTCTATAATATGCAGACTAGATATTTTTAAGTTTCACCACAAGCCAAGAATAAATGACCACCAGTTGTTGTAATTCACTTTTGACAGCCAATATTATGATTATTAACACTGTATTCTGCTGAAATTTAGCAATATCCTCTCAGGTCACTACAATGCAGTTACTTTTGCCCATGCTAAACAGCTTTGAGACTACTTTAAAGATTTTCTTATTTTACTGTCAATTACCTCATTCACTATGGAGAATCTCTAACTGCCACACACTGCATGAAGTACTTTAGATATATAAAGGCACCTCACATTCCTATGAGATTTTACAAATGAAGCTCAGAAATTCCTGGTAACCCTACCCTTATCTACTAATTCCAAAAGCTCGGTAACATAATTAGAGACCTATATAGCTTTATGTATATTACATAGCTTTGAATGTCTTCATAAGTCTAGGTTTGGACATTACACTATATACCAACACAGTGAACACCGACACAATTGGTTCAAGTTGTATTACTGCTCCATTCCATACAATGGATCACTCACAAACCTAATAACCAATAAATTTGCATCTTAATGATGCCAGTTTTAAGAAACAATTTTTATCACGAAGAATTTCCTCTAGGGTTTCCCTGTTTAATGGCTGGTACCCTAAATGAGGTTACGCAAATAATGTACCCTTGCAGAAAACTAAATTGTGACTTTGACTGCATTTTTTTGGCCCTAAAGAGCAATAAATATCAGTAAATGAATTTTACAAGAAAAATATCCATGAGTATAACATACTCTACACCAAACAACAGAGAATTATGAAATTAATAATGCAGTCAAACAATGGGAGGAAACAGAGAACAAACCTACCAATCTAAAGAAAACTTTGAAAATTGTACAGTGTAACGTGGAACAACACGTCGAACTCTCCGTGGTGATCGTTCCCTCTCTCTTCGCGGAGATCTCTCCCGGGATCGTTTCCTCTGAGGTGATCTTTCTCTGGATCTACGTCTTTCTCTCTCTCTTTCACGACTTAAAGCAAATTTTTCTAACATTACTATATTTTTGGCATTAAGGAAGAGTTCTTTAAAAAAACAAATGTAATAGGTAATTTAAGCAAAATTCCACAGTATAATTGTTTAATTTCTTAAAAACTGTGGCTAAAACTGGGGTGGTGGTGCACACCTATAATCCAGTACTCTGGGAGGCTGAGACAGGAGGATCACATGTTTGAGCTCACCCTGGGCAACTTAGTGACTTAGCAAAACCCCATCACATAACCAAGAAAATTTAATTTTCTTAGAGCTGGGAATGTAGCTTAGTCCAAAGGCCCTGGAGTTCAAACCCTAGGGCTGCCAGCAAAAAGAAAGAAAACAGAGAGAGAGAGACAGAGAGAAACAAGATAAACATAGAATTTACCTTTTAACTTTTTTTTTGAAATAGGATCTCACTATAGAGTTCAAACTGGCCTTGAACTAGCAGTTATCTCTTGGGCTCAGTCTCAAATGCTGGGATTACAGGCATGCACTACCACACCCAGCTCCTTTTAACCATTTTTAAGTGTACAGATCAGTGATATTAAGTACATTTGCATTTTTGTGCAATCACCACCATCCATAGTACATTTTAAGACATACCTTCGGTCATCTTTCCTGTTAGGCACTTGATCCCCTCTGTCATTCCTTCCGGAAAATCTAGATGGTGGATCTAACCTTCGTGCTGGCTGTGGTTGTGAAACTATTCGAACAGGAGGCTGTAATAAACCAGCTTTAAAAAAGATAAAGAAAAAAAAATTTAAAACTTGTTTAAACCAAAGTTTCAAAGCATAACCTGTCTGAACTAGATAAAATGACCAGGAGTCACTAAAATTGCTTTTTCTTTTTTCTCTTTTCTTTCTGTTTTTGGGCAGTGGTAGTATTAGGAATCGAAACCATGGCCTTCAACTGAGCCACACCCCCAACCCAATTTATTTTATTTTATGTTTGGGGGCTGGGGTTCGAACTCAGAGCTAAGTCTAGCAAGCGCTCTACACTGAGCTAAATCCCCACCACCTGCCATTCATATTTTGAGGCAGGGGCTCACTAAATTATCCGGGCTCAAAATCGTGATCTTCCTGTCTCAGCCTCCTGAGTGCTGGTGTTATAGGTATGTAGCATCACGTCATGCTTAAAATTGCCTTTTTTTTGTTTTGTTTTTCAAAACAGAGTCTTGCTCTGTAGTTCAGGCTGACCTCAAATTCATGGAGATCCTCCTGCCTCAACCTCTGAATGCTGGAATTACAGATGTGTGCCACCCTACCCAGGAAAATTGCTTTTTCAAAACTGACATAACAGATAAATTATTTTGAAGAACAGAAATTGTTTTCCATGAGCTCTTCCTAGTACTAGACATTAAATACTAAAAATTTAATTTAGAAATATAAATGTTGGGGTTGAGGATTTAGCTCAAGTGGCAGAGCACTTGCCTAGCAAGGCCCTGAGTTTGATCCCCAGCACCCTCACCCAAAAAAGAAATATAAATACTTTCCAGGGAAAGATACTACAAATCTGCCCTCCTTAGAACAACACAAATTTAAAATCATCTAGTCCTACGTATTTTAAAAACAATAACCAGAATAAGTAATAAACAGAATGAGTAAATATCCAAGTCTTTCACGATGTTAGATTAAAATTTTCATCCCCCCCTTCCAACATTTCATCAGGCTATAGGATTCAAAACTGTTTTTTCTACTTGGGCTTGATGGCACACACCTGCGATCCCAGCATAAACGAGGCTGAGGCAGGAGGACTACAAATTCAAGTCCAGCCTAGGCAACTTAGCCAGACCCTGTCTAAAAATAAAAAAGGGCTGGAAATATAGTTCGGTGTCCCTTGGTTTGATTTCAGTACAGCCAAAACAGTTTTTAAAATTGTTCAACCTTAGGACTGGTGATACAATTCACTGGGGGAGTGCTTGCCTAACATACTCAAGGTTGGGTTTGACCCTAGCACAGGAAAAAAAACTATAAAATTTGTACATAATTTTTCAAATTAAATGTGTCTGAAGTAAAGAGAACTATTAAACATCACAGGATATAAACATGAGAGATACAGCATGCTAACATGATGTATAAAAAATTTACCATCTTTCAGTCAGATCATATTTTTCTGGCACTTGTCTATGATGAATATATTAATTCCCTTATGAAACCTAGCATAGTGTCTGTATTCTTATTACCATTCTGCAGTTTGTAGCAGAAAAAACTCTCAATTATTGTGCTTCCTAAGAGTCTGATTTCTTATTATGAATGAAAAAATGTGTATGTCAGCAGGATTCTTACACTTCTTTAATACTTAGACAATTACAGCATGAGAAAGAAAACCAGAGCTGGAAGTGGTAGCACATGCCTATAACCCCAGCATTTGGGAGGCTGAGGCAGGAGGTAATTCTGACTGCAAGCCAGCATGGGGTACATAACAAATTCAAGGCCAGCCTGGACCGCATATGGAGAGCCTGTCTCAAAAAGAAACATAGAAAGAGGGAGAGAGGGAAGGAGGGAAGCGGGGTGAAGGAGGAGAAAAAGAGAAAAGAGGAGAGAAGGGATGGGAAAGAAAGGGGCAGGAAGGGGAAGGAGGGAGGGAAGAGGAGGGGAGGTATGAAGAAAGGGGAAGGGAGGGGAGGGAGGACAGGACAGCTGGGCAGGATCTGTAATCCCAGCTCCTCAGAAGGGTACAGCAGGAGGATGAGAAGTTTGAGTTCACACTGTATAGGGTGAACCTGTCTCAAATTTTTAAAAAGGGCTAGGGATACTGCTCAGTGCAAAGGCCCTAGGTTCAATCCCCAGTACTAAAAGAAAAAGCAAATAGGATATGAGTTGCTCAAAGTTTAGCTCAGTGACAGACCATGTGATTAGTGCACACAAGATCCTTGGTTCAGTCACTAGCACTAAATAAAAGGAACAGGGAAGATCTATTTCTTAGATTAAGTAATACTACCTAAGTCATCTTTTTGGCCTTCATTGCTGAAGGTATTAGTTGCTGAAAGACATTCTCTACTCTTCCAGTACCCGATCAACTGATAATTAACACTTCAAATTCCACAGAAATAAACCCCATCTTTTTTTTTTTTTTTTGGTTTTTTTTGAGACAGGGTCTTGCTATGTAGTTCAGGCTGGCTTTGAACTCACTATGTAGCCCAGGCTGGCCTCAAACTCCCAGTGATCCTCCTGCCTCAGCCTCTGGAGTGCTGGGATTACAGGCATGCGCCACCACACCCAGCTAACCCCATCTTATCTTACATTTTTCTTCCCTAACAGTTTTTACACTGCTCTTATTGTTATATTAATCACAAGCAAGAACATGGGACACATTGATACCAGAAATACTGTTTCCTGGGGCTCTCCCACAATTAATTTTCCCCCCATTACCGGGGATTGAACCACTGAACCTCATCTCTAGACCTCTTCATTTTATTTTTATTCTGAGACAGGGTCCCAATGAGTTCCTTAGGCATGATCAAACACTCGATCATCCAGTCTCAGCCTCCTTAAAGGCCACGGTATCCAGCTCCACTCCACAGTTGTCCCCCAACCCCCGCCCCAGTGGTGCTAGGAAATCAAATCCAGGGGCTCACTAATGCTAGGCACACAGTATACTACTGAGCTACAGCCTCAGGTTCTTCTATGTCTCTTCTTAAAGATAGCACAAAAATCGAATTCAAACCCTAATTCACAATTAGAAAATAAAATCTCCTTAGAAAAAATGAGGAAAAAAAAAATATAATCACAGAACTAAATAAAAGTTACCTGGAAGAACTAGGTAGTCTTCAAATACTCTGGTATTGTTCTCTTGAGGGTGTCTAGCTACAGAAGCACATATTGTCCCTGGACACATATGAAAATATCCAGCATGTTTCAGAAACTAAAAACTAAATTGGGTTTGGTGGTGCATGCCTGTAATCCCAGCACTCAGGAGCCTGAGGCAGGAGGATCGCCAAAAGTTCAAGCTTGGGATACATAGTGAGTTCAAAACCAGCCTGAACTACACAGGGAGACCCTGTCTCAAATAACCAGAAGAAAAGGAAAGGAACTGAGAACCACAAACAGTCAAAATGTTTACTGAAGCAGAAAAGATCACTGCACAATACCCACAGGATGAATTACTATATAACAATGAAAATTAATAGAACTAGGCCTACATGGAATAAACAGCAGAAACATCTTGAAAAAATAATGGTGCACAAAAAAACAAGAGATAATATAAATGTAATCCCACATTAAGTTCAAAACTAAAATGGAACTGTATGAGGATGCATACTTTAACGATTTGAAAAAAAAAAGAATTAGCAAGGGTTGGGGATTTAGCTCAGCCAGGGCCTAACAAGTGCAAGGCCCTGAGTTCGATCCCCAGCACCTCCCCCAAAATGAAAAAGCGTACTTGCTGAGTAGTGGAAATGGTAGACCGCTTGTCTAGTATGTGATGACCTGAGGTTCAATCTCCAGTACCACAAAAAAGACCAGACCAGACCACTAATGGATAACATACTAGTTTGAAACAACAAAGATAATGCACATCATACCTTTCTGCTGTGGCTGCTGGAGTAAGGGCTGTGGTTGCGTCTGCAGCAGTGGTGTAAGAGAAGCTGCTGAAATCTGTGCCTGTAGCAGGGACTGAGGCTGGGGCTGGGCCTGAACCCCAAACGTTGTCTGTGGTGCGATTGGCTGAAGTACAGCAGGGGGAGTCTTCAGTAAAGGTTGGGTTTGGGACTGATTCTTGATGTAAAAAAAATTTTTTAAAAATCTTTTTAACAAATAAAATTTTTAAAGAAAGAAAATCCGTAGTGAATTAATGACTCAATTACCAAACTTCTATAGTAACTGAATTCAAAAGTTTATGTACCTGATTTGGTAGTGTTTGAATTCTCTGAGCATTCCATTTAAAAGGCATATTAGGATTATAAGTAGCTTCAACCAATACTCGGTCACCCACCTGGGGCGTTTTCCCTTTGACAGCACTGAAAAAAAAAGGGTTAAATATAAACACAAGTAAAAGAAATTACCCCCAAAAGAGTTGTACAAAATTTAAAGTGACTCCCCCAAAATAGATTTATATATTTGGTATTTTAAAGTATATTATATCTGAAATGGAAGCCTGGAAAGCTTATCCATCCATCCATCCACTCACTCACTCATTCATTCATTTATTTATCTGGGTTTCTTGAGACAGGGTCTTGCTCTGTAATTCAGGCTGGCCTTGAACTCACTATGTAGGCCAGTATAGCCTCAAACTCATGGCCACCCTCCTGCCTCAGTCTCCCGAGTACTGGGATTACAGGCATGTGCCACCACACCCAGCTTCCGGAAAGCTCTTTTAAAAAGGAGATAAACAGTAGTTCTAGACTCATTTGGAACTGATCATGTAAACCCTAGGTATGTGAACAGCTGTTTTTTCTTTTTGTTGCACAGTACCCAGGACAAAACTCACAGCTTTACACATGCTAAATGCTACTATTCCCAGTCTTTTTTAAAAATTTTTTTGAGACAGGGTCTTGCTAAATTGCCTAAACTGGTCTCAAACTTGTGACCCTCATGCTGCATCCTCCCCAGGAGCTGGGATTATAGTACTGCATCACCACACCCACACAAGTACAAAAAATGATTTACTACTTCATATTCTCTTAGTATTATGCTCCATTGTATAAAGAACTTTCTGTTATAACTCAAGAGTTAAAACTGCTTTGGGCTTTGAAAAAAAGATGGAGAAAAAAGAAAAACCTGGAAATTTAAATTACAGAAAAATCTTGTATGGTAATTTCCCAAATATAGTACTTCTTTTTTTTTTTTTTGAGAAAGGGTCCTGCTTATGTAGCTCAGGTTGTTCTTGAATTCACTATATAGTCCAGGCTGCCCTAGATACTGCAGCTATCCTGCAAGCAGAGTGCTCAGATTACAGGTGTATACTGCCACATCCGGCCCAAATATAGTACTTCTTAAGGAAGTTTAACAGAAATACACTAGAACTATGTTTGTAATCCCAGCACTTCGGAGGCTGGAGCAAGAGTACAAGGCCAGTATGAGCTACATAGTGAATTTGAGACCAGACTGAGATACACAGTGAGGACCTGCTTTAAAAAAACAAAAACAAAAACTTGAAATTTCTGAAGAAATTTGCATTTCCTGTAACCATCACAAACTTATCAAAGTACTATTGTGAATGTTAGCCTATTAATTTTTCAATTAAAAAACTGTGCTGGGGATTTAGTTCAGTGGTTAGAATGCTTGCCTTGCAAGCACAGCAAGCACAAGGCCCTGAGTTCAATCCCCAGCACCAAAAAAAAAAAGGCAGACTATATTATCAGAGATGCCAAACAGAAGATAAGATTTTAAAAGGCACGTATTTCAACCAATTATCTGTCTGTCCCTGAATCTTGTTAGATATGCCACCTAACTCCAATAAAACATTTATAAAGAATTACCATAACTATTTTGTTCAATAATCAAAAAATATTTTTAATCACATTTTCCATCAAGTAACAGGTACAAATATAATCTGTTAAACAGCGAACTGGTCAGATGTGGTGGAGCACACCTGATACCACAGCACTCTGGAAGGCTGAGGCAGGATGACTGAAAGTTCAAGTCCAGTCTGGACAACTTAGCAAGACCCTGTCTCAAAATGAAAAGTAGAAAGGGTTGGGTATAGAGTACGTAGCTCAGTTCAAAGGCTCTGCGTTCAATCCTCAATGCAAAGGAAAAAAAAAAAAGAAAAAGAAAAAGAGAGAAACTAGAAAATTACAATCTTTGCCATGATTAAGCAAGTGTTTTACACTAAACTCAAGAAACCTTCTGTCAACAGCTAATGAAGTTTACCTAAGCTGGAAAAAAAAAATACAATTTACCTAAGCTGAAAGAATACATCTTCATCCACAAATCCAAAGGTATCATGTAACTTTGTAACAACGCCTGTGAAAACCCGTTGCTTCTGAGGTTGGGTCTGTTGCTGACTGGATCTTGGTGTTGGATAGGATACAGTTATCTGTGCGGCAGGCTGAGGAGTAGACAGGCTAAGGCTTGTAGGGAGTGCAACAGCTGGCTATTGAAAAGAAATCAACATCAAATTAAGGTAATGAAGTTGTCTGATAATTAAAAATTGATTCTTTAGACCAAAATGTTAAAAATTACTTCATGTGATACTATAAAATACATATGTACATCTTGAAAGTGACAATACAGTCTGAAAAATTATAAATTATTCTCAACATGTTTCATCTGCAAGTTTCCTTATTCATTTATTTATCTCTAGTACTAGGGATTGAACCCAGGGGCACTCTACCACTGAGTTATAAACCCAGTATTTCTCTTTTTTTGGTGCTGGGGCTCGAACTTGGGGCCTTGTGCTTGCCAGGCAAGCACTCTAACCTTTGAGCTAAATCCCCAGCCTTTTTCATTTTTTTATTCTGAGACAATAGCTTGCACAATTTGTCCAGGCTGATCTCAAACTTGCAATCCTGCCTTAGCTGCCCTTAATGCTTGGATTATAGATACCACCATGCCAGGCTAGATTATTAGTTCTTTCCTAAGGTTTATTTTTCAATGGATGTGCACTTTGCTTTTAAAAAATAATTTAAGACAAAGTTAAACACAAGAGTAAAGCTACTCCATGTATCCTTGTTCCTCAGCTAGTCAGTTTCTGTCTATGAAAAAAATTGTACCACTATGTATTACCATAGGGCTTCGTGGAGATATTCTGCTGGTTCTTCTTTTTCTGGGGTGCCAGGGATCAAACTCAGAGCCTTGCATTTGCTAGGCAGGCACTCTAACCACTGAGCTAAATCCCCAGCCCGAGATATTCTGTTGAAATATGCACACATACAGATAAAATCCTACTCCCTCAGAAGTAAATGGAAGTACGTAATATACTCTGTACCACACATTTTCTTCTACCCCATTTATGTATCTAAACTATTCCATATACGCGCAGATGCTGTAAGGATGGCAATGCAGCTCAATGGTACACTCAGGGAAGCACACTTGTGAGGCCCTGGTTGCTCTTTTTTTTAAAACAAGAACTCTTGCCCGGCATGCTGGTCCATGCCTGTAATACCAGCACTTGGGAGGCTCAGGCAGGAGGATCACAGCAAGTTGCAGGCCAGTTTAGACTACACAGTGAGATCAAAACCAGCCTGAACTACATAGCTAGACCCTGTCAACAAAAAAAAAAAAAGGCCAGGCATGGTGAGACACACCTGTAGTCCCAGCACTCAGGAGGCAGAGACAGGAAGATCATTGCCAATTCAAGGCCAGCCTAAACTATGAGGCAAAAAAAAAAAAAAAAAAAAGACAGTACACAGTAGTAGTTCAGCCTGGCCCTGAACTCACACTGATATTCCTGCTTCAGCCTCCCAAGGGCTGGGAATACAGACATACACCACCACACGAGGATAGGCCCCAATTTTAATAATCCTAGACTTAAATTTTAACAACTGCAGTACTTCATTTCCTGTACAGCCCAGCCTACAGATTAATCCCAGCACTCAGAAGGCTGAGACAGCAGGATTGCCCCAAGTCTGAGGCCCCCTGGGCTATATACTGGGTTTAAAACAAGCCTGAACTCGTCTCAAAAAGCAAACAAAAAGGAACATGCTGAGCTCCTTTAAATAAATTAAAAGGGCTTGTGGTATAGCTCAGTGTTCAGTATAGCACTTTCTCAGCATGCTCAAGTCCCTAAAAATGGTCCCTAGTACCACAGAAAAGAAAAGAATGCTTTTTACACACACATCCTGGGCAGTGGGAATTGACTCAGGGCATTGCCACTGAGCTACATCGCCAACCCTTTGTTTGAGATAGAATCTCACTAAATTGCTAAATTGCCCAGGCTGGGCTCAAACCTGGAATCCTCCTGCCTCACCCTCCTACAGTGTTGGGATTACATATGGGTATGTACCACCACACCCGGACACTTTTTAAAGAGTTGTACAGAAAAGCTATGCAACAGAAACACTCAGATGGCACTAAATATCAAAAGGTTAAAACTTTTTGTAGGTGGTGATAAGGACCAAACCCAAAGCCTTACACGTACTAAACGAGTGCTCTTATGTTTTTGGGGTCTACAGGTCCAAAAGTTCAAAACTTTTTTTTTTTTTTTTTGGTGCTGGGGATCGAACTCAGGACCTTGTGCTTGCCGGGCAAGCACTTTAACCACTGAGCAAAATCCCCAGCCCAGTTCAAAACTTTTAAATGTGGGCTGGGAACGTAGCTCAGTAGTACAGCACTTGCCTACTATGCGTGAGGACTTGGGTTTGATCTGGGCACAGTGTAAAGCCAAAAACCTAAACAAACTTTTTATTTTTTAATTTTTTTTACATTTTTTGGGGTGCTGGGGATCGAAGTCAAGCCCTTGTACTAAACAAACTTTTTAATATTCTCAAAGAATTAAACTAATGATGAAATTTAGTAACTTCACCTGCTAAGGTTAAACTAGACAAGAAAAAGACTGTAAAAAAAAAAAAATTTCCAAAAATACTGGCTATAAAGCAGGCTAGGAATATAGCTCAGTAGTACTGTGCTTACCTAGCATGAGAGGGGCCCTGGGCTCAATGCCTAACACCCCCCCCATCAATGTAAAGAAAATAAAAATTATTTGTATTAAATTTAAAATGAGACTTCTTGTTTACATTACAGAACTGTGATCAAAATATATAAGCAGATATACTTTCCATTTTTATTTAGCAAAACACTTCTAAATTATTACAAATACTATATCTTTGTGGGGAAGACATTAACAGAAACTGAACCTAGGGCCTTGCGCTGAGCTATATATACCCCCAGGTATTTTTTTATTTTGAGGCAGGGTCTCGCTAAGTTGCCCAGGCAGGCCTTGAATTCATAATCCTCCTGTCTTAGCCTCCCGATGGGTTAAAAGCACACACCACCTGCTAGGATAAGAAATAACACCCACAAAAAATAACTGCAGAATTCCCTAAAGAAGATTTCTAATTCCACTATGTGTTAATTATAATTCTACAGAAAAAACTCAGTATTAATATGCTAAAAAAACCAAATAAAACATTTAGATATCTAAAAGAAATAATGTAATGCCATACTAACCTGTGTTAAAAGGGTCTGCTGGGGTTGCTGTAACTGAAAATAGGCAAAAAAACAAAACAAAACAAAACAAAACAAAAAGGATCAATCAGTTGTTGTTCCAGATGCTTTATAAAAGGAAAATTCCTGCCAAACATTACCTTATTTTTAAGAAAAAGATGAAAAGTAACACACCATTTGGTGTAAGATAACCTACAAAGACTAGGTACTTACACCAAAAGATATAGTATATATGTAACTCGTTCAATAATAGGCACTTAGCTACATTTAAAAAAAATGAAATTCAAATTTCTCTTTTTTTTTTTTAAAAGATGGACCCTCACTAAATTGTCCATGCTGGCCTTGAACTCAT
This sequence comes from Hystrix cristata, assembly GCA_004026905.1. Lineage (NCBI taxonomy): Eukaryota > Metazoa > Chordata > Mammalia > Rodentia > Hystricidae > Hystrix > Hystrix cristata. Next base: position 19,338 of record PVJO010002732.1, on the reverse strand, counting down.
AATCTTCCTGCCTCACTCTCCAAAGTAACTGGGATTACAGGCATGTATCACCACACCAGGGGTCTTACTGTGTACCAAGCTGGGCTTGCCCCTTGCCTTGGCCTCCTAAATGCTGGACTTACAGGTGTGTGCCACTTTACCTAGCTTAGAAATTGGCTGCCATTTTGTTTCTGTTTTATTGAGACGGAATCCACTTTGTGCTCCTGGCTGGCCTTGAACTCACTATATAGCCCACACTGGCCTTGAATTTGTGGTGATCCCCCTGCCTCAGTCTCCCGAGTACTAAGATTACAGGTATACAAAACCATGTTGAGCTAAAATTGATTTTTTTTGTTCACAGAAATAACACATTAAAAAAAAACAGTTCCCTAAAGGAGATTTCTACTTCCATAATGAGTTAATTACCACACTACTGAAACTGATTCAATCCTATCAATATGCTAATTATATAAAAACAGGACGGGATATGCAAGTCACATATATGCCTGAAATGAAAACTTCTCATGGTCAGATTTACCACAGCACTATTCACCACGAAGAACCATACACTCTGACATGGTTTCTCTGGCAACAGCAACACTTTCACTGGAAAAGGAATGAGGGGGAGTGCCTTACAAACTTGGTGTATAAACTTGACGTAAGTGAGGACGATAGAACTTATATCTACGGTTCTAACTAAAATACTCAGCTTACATGGTGTTACCATATATTAGAGGCTGACTTATAATTTTTGGTGGGGGGGGGGGTTGCTGGGGATCTAACTCAGAGTCTCGCGCGCACTAGGCAAGTACTCTACCACTTGAGCTAAACCCCCAACCCCTAGAGATTGAATCTTATCAAAATACTATTTTTCTAGCTGAGTATGGTGGTTGCACACCTGTAATCCCAGCACTCTGGGAGACTGACAGAATTTTCATTTGAGCACAGCCTGGCTAACTAACTGTGACCTTGTCTCTAAATATTAATTTAAAAAAAAGAAAAAAGAAAAAGAACAAAAATAGGACAGCAAAAGGGGCCCTGGATGCAGACACAGTGTGAAGGCTCTTGGTTCAAACTTCAGTTAACACAAATCGCAAACAAAAACCAACTCTTTCCTCTTTCTCTGTATTGGGTTTTTTTTTTTTTTTTTGGTGCCGGCGATCAAACTCAGGGCCTTGCACTTGCTAAGCAAGCACTCTAACCCGCTGAGCTAAATCCCCAGCCCTCCTCTATAATATTTAAGTAGTGCCATTTTCATGTGGTTCAAGTCTACCTCTTATTCCACAAAAATGGCCACCACCAAGAAATCAAATAATAGATGCTGGTGAGGCTATAGGGTAAAAGGAACCCTTCTACACTGTAGGTGGGAATGTAGATGAGTACAACCACCATGGTGGTTGTATAGGTGGGGTTGTATAGGTGGGTTGTATAGGTGGGAATGTAGATGAGTGGCTGTGGCTATTTTTTTTTTTTTCCCGGTGCTGGGGATCGAACTCATGGCCTTGTGGTTGTAAGGCAAGCACTCTAACCACTAAGCTAAATCCCCAGCACCCAATGAGCGGTTGTAGATGAGTACAACCACTATGGAAATCTGTTTGGAGATTCATTAAAAAACTAAAAATAGCTGGGCATGGTGGTGCACACCTATAATCCCAGCACTCGGGAGGTTGAAGCAGGAGGATCAATGGGAATTCAAGGCCAGCTTGGGCTACACAGTGACTTCGAGGACAGCCTGAACTACATAGTGAGACCCTGTCTCAAAAAACAAAACAAAAAAAGGATTTAACTCAGGGGTAAGAGCACTTGCTTAGCAAGTACAAGGCCCCGAGTTTGATCCCCAGCACCGCCCCCCACAAAAAACTAAAACTAGAAATTCCATTCACCCCAGCTATTCCCTTTCTAGGTATCTTCCTGAAAGAGTGAAGACATCATACTTAACAGGTATACAGGAATACCCACTTTTTTTGGTGCTGGGGATCGAACTCAGGGCCTTGTGCTTGCTAGGGCCTTGTACTTGCTAGGCAAGCACTTTAACCACTGAGCTAAATCCCCAACCCCAGGAATACCCACGTTTATAGTAGCAGGACTGATAATAGCTTGGGTCTGAGAAGTTGCCTCTACATCATATCCATCAACATGAACAGATAAAGAAATTGTGGTATTTATACACAAGGAGGTACTCCTCCGCCATAAAGCATAAATTTGGATCATCTGTAGGAAAATGGATGCACCTTGAGACCATAATATTAAATGAAATAAATCAAATAGACCAGTTTAAATATCACATGGTTTCTCTCATATAGGAAACCCAAAGTATAAATAAAGAGCAAAATAAGAGACAACAGAAAACAGGCAGACAGATCTTCTGCAAAGGGGAAGAGGATCTAGAGATGGAGAGGGGGAGGGAGAAGGGGAAATAAAAAGATGTATTATGTACATGTACCAATTCCCCATAATGAATGTAATGATTATGTACTGCAAACATATAATATTTTTAAAAGTGAGTCTGGGGGTTGGGGATTTGGCTCAAGTGGTAAGAGTGCTTGCCTAGCAAGCACAAGGTCCTGAGTTTGATCCCCAGCACCACTACACCTCCAAAATGTGAGTCTGACTTTTTGATTTTTTTTTCCTGGCCCTGGGGAGTGAACCCAGGGCTTCTTACAGCCAAGTGCTCTAACACCAAGCCATATCTCGAGCACCCTGAAGATATTTTAAAAACAGCTAAAGCCAGGTGTGATATATACCACACAGCTGTAATCTCAGCACTCTAGGAGGCTGAGGGAGAATTGCAAATTCGAGCACAGCTGGGGCAATTTAGCCAGACTTGTCTCAAATATAAAAAAATAAACCGGGCATGGTGGCACACACCTGTAATCCCAGCACTTGGGAGGCAGAGGCAGGACTGCCACACGTTCAAGCCCAGCCTGGGCCGCACAGCAAGCTCAAGGCCAGCCAGAACTACACAGTGAGACCCTGTTTCAGAAAAAAAAATTTTTTTAAGAGGGGTGGGCTGGGGATATAGTTCAGTGTGGAGGCCCTGGATTCACTCCCCAGTACCAAAAACAAATCCAAGCAAAAAGCCCTACAAAAAGACAATGATTTTTGGATCTCTTGTCAGTTTTCAGAAATTTAAAGCAATTACAAGTGAGATACTGTTACCTTTAGAGATAATGAAGAGGGTTTTTTTTTTTCTTTTTTTTTTTCTTTTTTGGTGCTGGGGATCAAACTCAGGGCCTTGCACTTGCTAGGCAAGCACTCTACCACTGAGATAAATCCCCAACCCAATGAAGCAGTTCTGAAGACCCAGAAGAACAACAACAAAAGCAAAGCATGAAAATGGACCGTGGATCTCAGACACGATCTTCTAGCTTGAGAAGCCTCATATTCCTCTGACAGCTTTGGGGTCCAGTTTTTGGTCCCTTTCTCTTCGATTCTCTTTTCCTGTCCTCACCGCTGCATGTTTCTGAATCTGTAACTTCTACCGTGTGTGATGTAGGGGATTGAGCCTCCCTCATGTATGCCAGGGAAATGCTCTACCACCGAGCTACAATCCCCCTTTTTAAAAATTTTTTTGGTTTTTGAGACAGGGTCTTACTGCATAGCCCAAGCTGGCTTTACTTATGGAGATCCTCCTGCCTCCTGAGTGCTGGAATTATAGGTGTGTGTCCCCAAGCCAGGTTCACAGGCTGCCCCCCCTCCTTTTTTTTGGTTTTGATGTTTTGAGACAGGATCTCTTTTATGTAGTTCAGGTTGGTCTTGAACTATGTAGCCCAGGCTGGCCTCAGACCTAAAGCTATCTTCCTGCCTTAGCCTCCCAAGTGCTGGGATTATAGGTGTGTGCCAAGAACCAACATGCCTGGCTCTCACAGCTCATTTTTTTATTTTATTTTTTTTTTAAGCAGGGAAAGCCCTCCTTTCCTAGACAATCTTGTCTTTTTTTTTTCTTGGTGGTGCCAGGGATCGAACTCAGGCCCCTGTGCTTACAAGGCAAGCACTCTAATCACTGAGCTAAATCCCCAGCCCTTGTCTTTGGGTTGCTTTTCTTACCTCTTTCTACCTCATGGGTGTAAGAACCCGAGGGAATGATTAGAGGCTGAACCTAAAGCAAAGTGGTCAGAGAAACTTGCTTTTAATCTATATCAGGAGCTTTCAAATGTGCCCTGAGAATAGGTATATGAATTATAAAGGGAGCCTCTTCCCTTTTTAACAGCTCTATCCTATTATTTCCTACTATGAGTTTCTATACATAATTACAACAGGGAAAAACAGGAAGAGTTCTACTAAAAAATAAAGGCTGAAAGCAAGTGGTCTATGTAAAGATTATGTGTCCAATGGGAAAAGCAGCTTTTCACTTTCACAGGAAAGCTAACTGAGCAGAGTACATGCAGAAGCCCAAAGACTCAGAATGTCTTTCTCCAGATTATCCTCTGTATACTTTGAGATACAGGATGTGAAAAGTCCAAAACTCAGGATTTTAGGGCCTTCCTATCTCCTCTCCCTTAAAGGCATTCCTTTTCCCCTACTCCTATCCTTTATCCTCTCCAAAAAAAAAATTCAAATCACACATCATGGTAGCTGTTTGGAATAAAAACCTCTATCAGTTGAATTTTGGAACGAATGGCTATTTTAAAATCAGTTTTTAGGGCTGGGGATTTAGCTCAGTGGTTAAAGTGCCTGCCTACCAAGAACAAGGCCCTGAGTTGGATCTCCAGCATGCATGCATGCATGAATGAATGAATAAACAAATAAAATCAGTTTTTAGCCAGCATGACATTGCATGCTTATAATCCCAGCACCTGGGAGGCTGAGGCAGGAGGATCGCTGAGAGTTCCAGGCCAGCCTGGGCTACATAGTGAGACCCTGTCTCAAAATAACAAAAACAAAAAAAAACACTACAAAAACACACTTAATAGGGGCTGGGGATTTAGTTCAGTGGTAGAGCACTTGCCTAGCAAGCACAAGGCCCTGAGTTCAATCCCCAGTTTTGTTTTGTTTTTTTTGCTGCTGGGCATTGAACTCAGGGCCTTGTGATTGCTAGGCAAGTGCTCTACCACTGAGCTAAATCCCCAGCCCCAAAACCAGTTTTAGCATGAAAAATATAAACTAACCTGTTGCTGCACACTATACAAGGCCTGCTGAGGTTGTGAATATTGCTGAAAGATTAAAAAAAAATAGATTATGCAAAGAAAAATACTGATATTAGTTTTATTCATTCTCAAAAAAGTGATATACATAAACACATAGTCAAAAATTACACTGAAAAGAAACTTTCTAAAACAGCTAAATTTCATCTAAAATAAAATGATTACTTATATCTGGAACCATTAAGAACTGAATTTTATTCAAATAATGTGTAAGAACTACCTAATTTCAAAACTTAAGAATTTAGACTACATGAGTATACTGCTCCCTATGTGCTGGATACATAGAATTTCTTTTTCAGGACAGGGTCTCACAGTGTAGTTCAGTCTGGCCTTGAACTCACTATGTAGTCCAGGCTGACCTTGAACTCGTGGCAATTCTCCTGCCTCAGCCTCCCAAATGCTGGGATTACAGGCATGAACCACCACATCCAGCTTAATTATAACTTTTATCACCAGAAAAAAACATGACAAAACCCCGTTAGTCTCCATTCTTTAAAAAGTGGAAATAGGGGTTGGGGATTTAGCTTAGTGGTAGAGCACTTGCCTAGCAAGAGCAAGGCCCCGAGTTCGATCCCCAGGACCCCCCACAAAAAAGGTGGAAACAGCAATCCTCGCTATCTAGACACTTTACAGCTGCCTAAATCACATATTAAAACCTATGAATTCATGTGTTATGTGCATGTACCAACTCCCTACAAAGCATGTAATTACTATGTACTGAAAATATACTTATTAGTAATTTTAAAAATTAAAATACCCCATGAATTCACCTGTTGCAATGCAGCTGCTGCAGCTGCAGCCTGTTGCTGCAAGGCTGCAGTCTGTGTTAACTGGTAGTTCGCTGGCGTCTGAGTGGTGAGGCCTGCCGCTGCCAACGCAGTCTGCTGTGTGTAAAGGGTCGGCGACGCTCCAAGCAGGGATGGCTGCTGAACACCCAGCGCAGCTAAAATGAAATTCAAACCAGAAAAAACACCAAGGTTACTTCCATCTCCTTCAAAAATACATTATGCATGCTTAATTACTACGGTTGTCATTATTTATTTAAAAACTCAAAGAACAATTCTAGGAATGCTTGTTTGAATTTAGCTGATTTTTACATCTCTCCAGATCCCAATGTCTTTACAGTAAATATTTAAACCATGACACAAATAACACTATTCTATAAAACTAAACTTGACAGTAAACCCAACCTAACTTACCTAGACTACAAGGCTACAATACTTTCACTAAGTAGTTTTAGGAAGAAAAGAAAACAAATTAGCTTATCTTACTAGTTTAGAATGTAGTGTCTGGAGCTAAGGATGTGGCTTACTGGTAGAGCACTTGTCTAGCGTGTACCAAGCCCTGCACTCCACTGTCAGTGCTGGGGAGGGGTAGAATTTACTGGTTTATCTGCAAGCAGATGAGAAACTCATTAAAGACAGTGTTGCTGGAAATGACCCAATCTTAAAACTTCCCATTGGACAAAAATTTTAAACACCTCTACTTTGCAGGGAAGAATTATAAAACTTGGAACAGGGCTGCAATAGGAGGACTACACGTGAGAGGCCAGCCTAGAAAATTTAGTGAAGCCCTGCTTCAAAATAAAAAAAAGTAGCCGGGCATGGTAGCTCGCACCTGTAATCCCAGCATTCAGGAGGCTGAGGCAGGAGGATCACTGAAAGTTCAATGCCAGCCTGAACTACACAGCAAGACCCTGTCTCAAAAAAAAAAAAAAGAAAGAAAAGGGGGTTTGGAGATTTAGCTTAGTGGTAGAGCACTTGCCTAGCAAGCACAAGGCCCCGAGTTCGATCCCTAGTACCCTAAAAAAAACTAAAAAGAACTAAGGATGTAGCTTAGTACCCTGAATTTAATCTGTAATATCATCTTCCAAAATTATAAAATTTGAAAACAAAGAAAAATTAGACAAATAGGATCACATAAAACTAAAAAGTTTAAGCACATCAAGGGAAAGAATCAACAGAGTAAACCTATGGAAAAGGAGAAAGTATTTAAAAACTATACATCTCATTAAGGCTTAATATCCAAAATACATGAGGAATGAAAACATAACGTGATTCAAAATAGGCAAAGGATAAAAATGGCCAACCAGGCAATGAAAAAACAGAACAACTCACCAATCATCAGGGAGACAATGCAAATTTAAACTATATTAAGAGCCACAGGTATGGTGTCATACACCTGAAATCCTAGGACTTAGGGAGGCTGAGGCAGGAGGATTACAATTCAGACAACTTCTAGGCAAGTTAACATTTCCAGCCAGTATGAACCACCGGTGGTACAGGCATAACTGTCCCACTGGGCGGCTTGTTACCAACGGTGTTACAAACAGAGCTAATCACTTTTATCAGTCCTTTTACTAATAAAATTAATAAAAAAACCCTCCTGGTAGGACAGCCAGGGATATACCACTGATGGTTGAAGCTGTCCAGCAGCAAGACATATGAATTACAGTTCCTCAAGAACACGTTAAAAAGGGGCTGGGGATTTAGATCAGTGGTTAGAGTGCTCGCCTTGCAAGCACAAGGCCCTGAGTTCGATGCCCGGCACCCCCCCCCCAAAAAAAAGAACATGTTAAAAAGACTTAGCAAGACCCTAAATTTGTGGCCATCAGCTCATGTCCAATCTCCAGTATGGAAAAATATAAAAACTACAATGAGCCAGTGGGCAGTGCACACCTGTATTTCCCAGCACTCTGGGAAACTGAGGCAGCTCACAAATGTGAACCCAGAACTGGCGATTTAGCAACTTAGTGCCTCAAAAATAAATAATAAGGCCAAGTGCGGCGCACACCTATAAACCCCAGCACCCTGGAGGTTGAGACTCAAGGAATGCCATGAGTTCAAGGCCAGGCTGAACTACAGGGTAAAACCCTGTCTCAAAAATCCAATTAAAATAAATTTAAAATAAACAAACAATAAACCAGGTGTGGCGGCCCACACCTATAATCCCAGCACTTTGAGCTGCTGAGGTAGGAGTTCAAATTCCAGCCCAACCTGGGGAATTTAGCAGGAAATGTAGCTCAGTGCAAAGATACTGGGGGGGCTGGAGATTTAGGTCAGTGGTTAGAGTGCTTTTCTTGCAAGCAGAAGGCCCTGAGTTCGATCCCCAGCACACACACACAAAAAAAAACCAACAAAGCAAAGGCACTGGGTTCAATCCCCAAAATGTGGGGGGGTGGAGACAGGGGGTGTATTAGACAATGCAGACACAGAACATGTCTTTCTCTACTGGGGAATGAACCCAGAGCCTCACAAGTATGCATTCTACCACTAACACTAAACTATATCCCCACAGCGTCCCCTCCCTATATCTTTATTTTGGTTTTTTGAGACAGGGCATTGCTATGTAGTTCAGGCTAGCCTTGAACTCACAACCATTCTCCTGCTTCAGCCTCCTATATGTGTATCACCATGCCTGGCAAAATATTCTGTTTACTGGACAGTGGTATTTTGTAAGGAAAATGCAAACTTAATTAAATCAGTGTTATACAGTATTTTTTTCTCCTCTCAGCACTGGAGATTGAACCCAGGGCCCTCACACTGAGCTACATCCTCACTGCCACCCTTTTTTGAGACAGGTCTTGCAAAGTTGTTCAAATGGGACTTAACGTTTGTGATCTTCCTGCCTCAATCACCCAAGTGCTGGGACTATGGGCATGTGCCACCATGCCCTGTTATTTTTTTTTTTCCTTTTCATGGTAAGAGAGATTGAACTCAAGAAGTACTCTGCAGGCCGGGGATTTAGCTCAGTGGTTAGAGTGCTTGCCTTGCAAGCACGAGGCCCTGAGTTTGATTCCCGGTACCAAAAAAAAAAAAAAGTACTCTGCTACACTGCAAGCTCTTTTCTTTATTCTGAAATAAGATTTTGCTAGGTTACCCACTTACTGCTCACCTGCCTCAGACTCCAAAGTTGCTGGAATTATAGATATATGCCACTGTATCCAGCTTACATGTAGTTCTTTCAGTCTTAATAAACATAATGTCCTGCCAGGCATGGAAGTGCATGCCCATCATCCCAGCACTCAGGAGGCTGAGACACAAAGAGAGGAAGAGCACCACCAATTTGAGGCCAGTTTGGGCTACACAGTGAGACTCTGTCTCAAAAACAGATAATGTAGGGGTTGGGGATTTAGCGCCGTGGTATTATGCTTGCCTAGCAAGTGCAAGGCCCTGAGTTTGGTACACAGCACCCCCCAAAAAAAATTTAAAAAGAAAAACGATAAATAAGTAAACGTAACATCCTAAACTGGTCATGGTGACTTATGCCTATAGTCCCAGCTACTCTGGAAGCTGAGGCAAGAGGTAGGAGGATCACTTGAGCTCACGAACTCAGGAACAGCCTGGGTAATAATACAGCAAGACACATCTCAAAAAGTGAAGGGAAAAAAAAAGATGTTCAATCAGACAATAGCTCTTCCACTCTCTGAAAGTCCCCTAGAAGTCATTACTAGTGCTCCTAGCTATAGTTTACCTACAACTCATTTAACTGTTGGTCAATCCTCTCAGGCAGCTAAAAATACTGTTCATAATATCATACAATTTCTTCCATCTTTAATTGCTTCCACTTTTTCCTAAATAAATTTGTTCACCTACACTGTCATGGTGGCACACACTCATAATCCCAGCACTCTTAGAGTTAAGGTTAGGTTCAAGCCTAGCCTGGACAATTTAGCCACTTTGTGAGATCCTGTCTCAAAACAAACAGACAAACAAACAAACAAACAGACTAGAAGATATGTAGCTCAGTATGAACACCCTGGATTCAAATCCTAGTATTACAAAAAAGAAATCGGTTCACTTTTTGGATTTCAATTTCCTCATAGGGTAAAGAAAGGAGTTAGGACAGGATCTAAAGTTTAGGCCTCATACATACAACTTTGAAAAACAATTTTTAAAAATATTTTTTTGAAATTGGGTGTAAATAATATGTATCTAATTGCCTTACAACTGAAAACAAACAAACAAACCCCAAGGTGTTAGGGATTTAGCTCAGAGATAGAGCACTTGCCCAGCAAGTACAAAGCCCTGAGTTCAATTCCCAACACCCAAAAAAACAAAACAAAAAAACAATTTTCACAGAATTTGCTTGGTTCTGAAAATTCACTCTAACCCTAAGATAATGATCGGTCAAAAGGCTTTAAGGAAAGGCCATACCAGGCATGGTGGCACATGCCCATAATCCTAGTACTCTGAGAGGCTAAAGAAGAGTAAAACAAGTTCAAGCACTATCTAGACAATTTTAACTAGACCTAGTCTCAAAACAAAGTAAAAAATTTAAAAAATGGAACCTGGTCACTTCAGGGGTTCAAATCCCAGTATGACCAATAAAAAAGTAACAACAACAAACAAAAACGAAAAAGAACAAAGAAAGCAAGAAAGCTATCAAACATTCAAGTAGTAGTCTAAAATAAAGCATCCAGAAACCAGGTATTTTATTCAAAACAATTATCAGTGGAGAGTTCCATTTGTAATCTACTTCACGATTTTTACAGGAGAGCTAAATCAAAATACTTAGAAAACACTCATAGCTGGGTATGGTCGTGTACACCTGCAATCCCAGCACTCCGGAGGCTGAGGCAGTAGAATCCTCACAAATTCGAGGCCAGCCTGTGTTACACAATGAGTTCAAGGCTAGCCTGAACTACATAGTGAGACTCTATCTCAAACTCCCAACTCCCCGAAAAAGAAAGCACTCATCTAGTTACCAAAGTATCAGCAAAACTTTATATTGTGAGAAATTCTAATTAATAATATGCCCAAAAATATCCATAAATAATTTCAAACAGCATGAATGTAAAGTCTGTTTAGAAAATCCCATTACAAGGGAAAGGGAAAAGAATTAAGACGTTTTATGTACATGTACCAGCTCCCTGTGATGAATGTAAGCATTATATACTACAAACAAGTACCAATAAATTAAAAAGTCTTTTTAAAATCCCATCACAGGGGTTGGAGATTTAGCTTACGTGGTAAAGTGCTTCCCTAGTAAGTGCAAAGCCCTGAGTTCAATCCCCAGCATGCCACTGCTCCCCCAAAAAAATCCTATTCTGGACACTTGCAATCTGTTGCCAAATATGGAAAGAGGAGATCTGTATTTGCTACTGACTATAAATTTTTTTTTTTTTTTTTGAGACATGGTCTCACTTTGTAATTCAGGCTGGCCCTGAACTCGAAGCAATCCTGCCTCAGCCCCCAGAGTGCTGGGATTACAGGCGTGTGCTACCATGCCCAAATTTTACAAATCTTTAGAGTATCCTCTGCTCAATTTTAAAATTAAAACCAAGGTCTGGCCTTGGGAGGATGGGGTAGTTCAAGGCCAAAACCCACTTCTACACCCCTTACCACCACAACAAAAAGTCTGTTATTCCAGCTCCTTGGGATGATGAGACAGGAGGATCACAAGTCTGAGGACCTTACCAAGATCCCATTTCGAACTCAAAAAAGGATTGGGATATAGTTCGGTGGTAGACCGCCACTGGGTTCCATTTCCAGTAACACAAAAACAGAGTGTGTAACACACATTATAGTATGCAAAATACAAATATTAAGAATACAGATAGTAGAATTCTACCATAACAGCTATTTTATTGGCACACTAGTGATAGGAAGTGATAATAAAATATTTACCATACAATAAAAGTCAGCTAAAACATGCTTAGTTCAGTAAAATACAGAATATAGGAGGATGTGCTTCTGGACATAAAATAGTTGCTAATTATTTCTGTTCCTATTTCATCACAATTAAGTCATTGTTAGTTTTCCTATTATTTACTATTGAAAATAAAGCTGGGGATTTAGCTCAGTGGTCACAGAGTCCACCTCACAAGCACAAGGCCCTGAGTTCGATCCCCAGCACAAAAAATAAAAAAATAAATAATTGGATCTAAATTAAATATGATCTAAGTGGCACAGGCCTACAATCCTAGTACTTGGCTGAGGCAGGAGTATCACCTTGAGTTTGAGACCAGCCTGTTTCTCAAACTAACAGCAAGACCCCATGTCAAAAAATGACACAAAACAAAAAAATAGCCAGGTATGTGTGATGGTGTAGGCCTATAATCCCAGCACCTTGGAGGCTGAGGCAGGAAGACTGCCATGAGTTCGAGACTAGCCTGGGCTACACAATGAGTTCAAGGCCAGCCTGAACTGCACAGCAAGACCCTGTCTCAAAAAACAAAAACAAAAACAAAAAATTTAAATATGATCTAAAATAACTATTTTATATTACTTTCAGTTGACTATACAAAGAACTGTTAACCTCTAATTCCTCAAGAATAAAATAAAAGCCAAGTGTGGTTGCACAGGCCTGATGCAGCCTCCTGGGCAATTTAATGACACAGGGAAACCCCATCACCAATTAAAAAATTATCTAGGTGTGGTGACTCAACACTGGTAATCACAGCACTCTAAAGGCTGAAGCACGAGGTTCCTAAATTTCAGCACAGCCTGGGCAACTTAGAGACTTAGTAAGGGGCTGGGGATTTAGCTCAGCGGTTAGAGTGTTTGCCTTGCAAGCACAAGGCCCGAGTTCAAGCCCCAGCTGGGGGTGGGGGTGCGGGTGGGGGACGAACAACAAAACTTGAAATAGAGACTTAGTAAGACCCTTTCAAAATAAAAAAGGGCTGAGGATATAGTTCAGTGCAAAGGTACTGGGTTCATAAATAAATAAATGCATGCTGGGAAAGTAGCTCAGTGGTAATAAGTTTGCCTAGCATTCATAAGATCTTGGATTATATCCTTAGTTACTACAGAGGGAAGAGAAGAGAGTGAGTGAAAAGAGTCAATCAGTAGTCAAAAAACAGTGAAAAGATTTTCTTTCTAATACAACTGGGAAGATCCAGTACCAAGGGGTAGGTGGTTGTGTGTGTGCTGAAACAGGGCTTAAAAATTTTTCATTGCCTTCATTTTGAAAACATTCTGCTAATTTTACTTTGAAAATGGTAATGTTCATTTACTGCTTTTACAACTGCTTATTTTTTCTTTTACTTAGTAATTAAACTCAATTGTTTTTTTCTGCTTTAAACAACTAGCTGGGCGTGGTGGCGCACCTCTGTAATCCCAACACTCATGAGAACCTGGCACCAGGATCACCGAAAATTGAAGGGCCACACAGTAAGTTCAAAATAAGCCTCAATATGTAGTAAGACGCTGTCTCAAAAAATTAAAACAAAACACCAACAACTAAACTTTCTACTTTAAAATAAAACCCATAGTAATGTATAGTTTTTCATAAAATACGGCTTTTAAATACAGTGATACATTGGTTCACAAACTTAATTTGTTGAACAATTTTGGAAAAGATGGCCAAAATGGTGTGTATCACCTGATGCAGAGTTTACAAACAAAAAAATTTTGCCAAATGCATCTGTTGGCAAACCAAGCTGTAAACAAAACTGCAAACAAAAGTGTTCATGAACCAAGGTACCACTACACTTTACTTTTAAACAAAATACCACATAAAATATATACTCCACCTGGTGCTGAGAATGTAGCTCAAAGGTAGAGAGAGCATGCAGAATGCACAGGCCCTAGATTCAAAACCTGGGGGATGGGGTGGGGGGGTGTTAAAGCACTTGCCTGAAGCCCTGGGTTCCAGCCTCAGCAACACACATAAAGATACTGCATCACAGCTAAACAAAATTTAAACGCTAAATCAATTTATGAAATGTAAAAATTATAAAACTGCTGCTTGGTATGGTATATACACTTGTAATCTTAGTTATGAGGGAAGCTGAGCCTAAAAGGATCCCAAGTTTGGGTCTACCCTGGGCAATTTAGCATAATCCTGTCTTAAAAAATACAAATGAGGGGTTGTGGATTTAGCTCAGTGCTTGCCTAGTTCGATCCCAGCACCCCCAAAAAAAGAGCCAGGCATTGTAGTGCACACCCCTAGTCCCAACACTCTGGGAGGCTGAAGAGGATGGCAAGTTAGAATTTAGCATGGACAACTTAACGAGTTAGTGAGACTCTGTCTCGACTGTCTTAAAAAAATAAGGTCTGGGCATGTGGCTGTCTTAGTGGTACAGTGCCCTGGTTTCAGCTTCCAGTAGCACAAACAAGAAGAGTATTAAAAACTGTCAAATTGCTTGATAAACAGCTTTTCTGCTGGATGATCTGTGAATTTTCTAAAGATCTTCACAAATAAAGGACATGTCATTTGTGACATTTTACCATGTCATGCACTGCCCAAGGTATGTGTAGTTATAACAGAATTCCCCCTTCAGGACATTTTCAGTTTGCCTGTTCAGGCTGACCTGGCTGTGATACTGCAGTGGCTGTAAACTGAGTAGCCCATGGCGGATTCTTCTGTCCTCCAAATTGAGCCATGATGCAAGGGAATAAAAACCTTCACTTGTTTGTCTTCTACAACAGCGATCTGTAAGAAAGGATTCACGTTTCAAACTTCAACCACATTAGAAACATCACAATAGGATAACTTAAAGAAATGCTTAGTATATTGAACGCATCGTCCCAAGAAGAAATAATGAAGTATAGAAAGGAGGGGAAATGAACATTTGAAATGCAGCAAACAACATCGTATATCAAATAGATCACCGGGGCACTCCATTTTTAGGGCACTTACAAGGAAGGCATTTAAACCAAAGAGCCGGTATCGACCCGGCTGATGGTAATAAGTAGTTCGCAACCTTTTTATTCACAGGAAATACAACATCGCGAGCTCCTTTGAGCATTGGGAACTGGGAGGTCCAGGGAAGCGCTGAAACCACTAACGGAAACGCAGAGGGACCCTGAATAAAGATATTTTAAAATAACGCTGAAATAACGAGTATCTCTACTTTCTCGAGTAAGAAAGTACCTGGAACCTTACTACCCTCGCCTCCCTCGAGGGGAAAGGCAGCTAAGGAAACGGGCGCCCCTTGTAGAACCGCCGCGAAGTCCCCTCCGCAGAGTCGGGACTGAGCAGGCGCACATCGCGCCCGCGCATCCCCGAGCTCCGAATCCACCGTCCACGATACGGAGCGCAGCGGCCACGGCGGGAAACGCCGCCCGGGCCCGACCCAGGAGCCTCAGTCTCCAAACTCCCGGCCGCACGACGCCTCCTGCCCGAGGCTGAAACCAGAGCGGCGCGAGAGCGAGGGACGGCGGGCGGCGGCCCCGCCAGGCCGAGGGCGGGGGTGGGGGAAGGGCGGACCGCGCTGGGCCTGCTCCGACCCGCACAAAAGGGACCGCGTCCCTCCCGCCCCGGTCCCACGAGAGCCCCATCGTCGACAGCCTACAGCCGCCGGAGTACGAGAACGACATTTCCAACCCTTCCGCGGATCCGACAAGATGTTAAGAATCCCAATTCAGCTACCCACCGCTCCAAACAAGCCCTGAACAGACCTTCACCTGAATCGGGTCCCGGCTAACTCCGAAGCCATTTCAAACCCGTCAGTCTCCGGCGCATGCGCCAACTTCCCCGTCTTCCTCCACGCCGCTCGCCCCGCCCTGTCTCCCAGAGGAACCGTGCTTACGGCCTGACGTCTACGTGCGCGTTCTCCTAATCGCCTACCACCGGCTCGATCCTTTGACTACGCAGCGAGGAAGCTAGCGAGCGCGCCCGAGAAGAATCATTTCGGTTTAATAAGGGCGGGCTGCGTCTCTGCGCCAGGTCTAGGGAAAAGATGCCCTGAGTGGGAAGAGAGGGAGAGAAGGGTGGTCACGTGGCCCGGCTGCCGCCATTTTATGATCCTATATATATTTTTTAATCTAGTAATATTGCAACAGCGGATTTGTCCTATGGCATCCGAAATGTTTTCTCTGAAATTGCGATAAAACCCACTTACCTACGATTCACCATTTTGATTTTTTTTTTTTTTTTTAGCTAGGGTCTGGTTCTGTTGCCCAGGCTGGCCAGCAATTCTTGGTCAGGCTTTTCATTCAGCTTGATCCAGGCTTCAGCCTCCCCAGTGGCTGGGACTGCAGGGTTGTGTCACCACTTAGAGGTTTTATTTATTTATCTTTGAGGATGGCCTCTGACTCGGGTGATTTCCCTACATCAGCCTCCTGAATACTAGGCTTACAGGAGTGAGCCACCACGCCCGGTAGGGGCTGGAATATTTTATCTTACAGTTGAGTGGCTAAAGTTAGTATAAAGTTGTGCAACCGTCACTATCACTAACATCAGAACCTTTTGCTCAGTGGTTAGAGTGCCTTGGGAGCACAAGGCCCTGAGTTAGATCCCCAGCACCAAAAAAAACCCAAAAAAACCCAAACCTTGAAGCAGTCATCCTCAAATCCCCAGTAACCTAACCATTGGGGATGATTAATAATTTTTCCCTATCCTAGACATTTGTTTTTTTGTTTTTTTGTTTTTGACTGGGTCTCACTGTTACCAAGTTGTGGGGTTCCTAGGGGTCCTTTCCAGGATCTTCTTGCCGTGTTCAAAGAACTGGACGACATCGATCAGGTTTTACATTTACCAATGATAAAAATAGGGGGAAAAGAAGAGAGAAATGTTCTACAGAGTGAGGGTGAGAAAAGAAAATCCGCCCTGCACGCAGAACAGGCCACTTGGAAAGAGAGAAGGCAGTGTAGGAAGCCAATCTGTCTTTTATACCCCCACTCAGCCATCAGATCTAGGCCGGTCTAGCACAGCCTTGCTTGATTTTGCTTGGAAACTTATGCACACATGTCTTGGCCGTGATTGACAAACCATGCTCACTTGTACAACCAATTTGCCACATCCTAATCTCCTGCCTCATTGGTAAGTACTGTGGTTCAAACTGGCCTTGAACTTACTATGGAGCCCAGGCTGGCGTGGAGCTTAAAGCCATCTTCCGGCTTCAACCTCCCAGGTACTGGGATTTCAGGCATGCACCACCATGCTTGACTTCTATCCTAGACATTTCATGTTAAATAAAGTCATATGGTGCGTGTGTGTTTAGGTTCTTTGATTTAGCACATTGTTTTAGTCTCTGTGAGCATCAGTTATTAAGTTTTATGGCCCCCATTACTTTTTTTTTCCTTACTCTTTCTACTGAGGATTGGCCTAGGGCCCTCGCAGAGAGCTATACCCCCAGTCCTTTCTTTCTTCGTTTTTTGGTTTGTTTTTTTTTTTGACAGGATCTTGGGAAGTTGTGCAGCTGGTCTGGAATTTGTGATCTCCTGCCTAAAGTTTCCAAGCAGCTGGGATAATAGGCATGTACCAGCATGCCTGGTTACTAGTTCTTGAATATTTTGTTTTTCCGGATTTTTTTTTTTTTTTTTTTTTCCCTGAGACATGGTCTCCTGGTATAGCCCAGACTAGCCTTCTATTCCTAGCCATCCTTCTGCCTCAGTCATTTCCCAAGTGCTGGGAGTACTGGTAATATAGGCATGTGCCACCCCAGTGGGCAAAGTTTTTCCAGGTTTAAAGAAAATGTTTTTCCTATTAAACTTTAGTTGGAGGTTGGAGATTTAGCTCAGTGGTAAAGTGCTTGCTTAGCAAGTGCAAGGCCCTGAGTTCGATCCTTAGCACCCCCCCAGAAAAAAAAAACCTATCTATACTTTATAGCAGTTTGGTGAAGTCTACTGTTGTGAGCCAGATATAGTGGCACATGCCTGTAATCCAAGCACTCTGGTAGGCTGAGGCAGGAAAATCACACATTCAAAGACAACCTGGGCAGTTTAGCAAGATCCTGTCTGATAATTAAAAGAATAAATAAAAGGCCATTGATGTAAATTTGTGCTGGGCATTGACCTTAGGGCCTTGCGCTTGCTAGGCAAGCACTCTACCACTGAGCTAAATCCCCAAACCCAGGGCCTGGATTTAAACCAGATGCAGTGCTGCGCAACTGTAATCCCAGCACTTGGTAGGTTGGAGCAGGAGAATTGCTGTATAAGGCCAAGCTTGGGCTACATAATGAGTTCAAGTTCAGCCTGAACTAATAGAGAGACTCTGTCTCAAAAAAACCAAAACCGAAACCAAAGAAAAAACAACAACAGGAAACAAATATAAAAATACAATCTCCTAGTTATGGTGCTGTGTGTGTGTACTCCCAGCTTCTCAGGAGTCTGAAACAGGAGAATTGTTTGAGCCCTGGAGTTGGAGGCCAGCCTGGACAACAACAGCAAGATCTTGTCTCCAAAAAACAAAAAAAGAGCTAGGGGTGTGACTCGGTGGTGGAATACTTGCCTAGCATGCATGAGACCCTGTGTTCAGTCCTCAGCACCACAAAAAAAGAAGAAGAAAAAGAGAGAGAGAAACAAAGAAAGCATAATCTGAAGAAAAGACAGTTTTCCTTCTGTGCAGAGCATTCACATACAATTCTTTGTTGGAACTATTTTTAACCCACTTAGGTATATACTACACCTGGAATGGAATTCTGGATCTAATTCTGCATTTCTATATTTAATTCTGAATAACTCCCAAACTGTTTTTACATACCATTTTACATGCCTAGAAGAAATATACCACATCCTTGCGAACACTTGTTCTAGCCTCTCTGTCTCTGATAAATAGGCATCTTCATGAGCATTAAGTGAAATACCATGCTGGTTTTGACTGAAAGTTTCTGCCAGACGTGGTAGTACATGACTGTAATCCTAGTGTTATTGGAGGCTGAGGCAAGAGGATCACTAGTTCAAGCCCAGCCTGTACAATTTAGCAATTTAGACAAACTATGTCTCCACATTAGAAAAAAAAAAAAAAAAAAGGCTGGGGCTGTAACTCAGGGCAAAGATCCCAGGTTCAGTCTCCAGTACTACACAAATAAATAAATAAAAAGATTTGCAGTTACCTAGTGTAAATGACAAAAGTCGTTGGGCATAATTTCATGTTTATTGGCCATTTGTAAATCTCCTTGGAAAAATACCTATTCGCGCCTTTTATATTCCCCCCACATCTTTATTTTTTTACTGTGTAGTTCAGGCTGGCCTGGATCTCATGATCCTCCTGCCTCAGCCTCCTGAAAGCTGAGATTACAGGAGTACACCACCAGCAAATATATTTGTGGTAAAATATATTGAACATTAAAATGTATCATTGCCACCATTCTTTAGCACACGGTTCAGTGGCACAGGATATGTGCACAGTGCTGTAAGACCACCATCAGGCCCATTTTCTCTTTTGAGGTGCCAAGGATTGATTCAGGCCTCATACATGCCAGGCAAGCCTTCTGAGCGCCACTCCCACTGCAGGAAGCGGCTTGTGTGTGTGTCTGTGACAGGAAATCATTACGAGTTCTGCATTACTCTTGTTCATACGCATCCCCAGGAGCACCAAATGCACA